>JBAKGM010072825.1:0-13742 GCA_037177215.1 Asparagus racemosus
AAACCTGACCTGGATCGTCGTAGATCCGAGCTCGAGTCTCTACCTCGCTATGTAGATCTGGCGTGGACTGAACCGCTCGCTTGCACGGGACGTAGATCTGATCTTTCGACCTTCGCCGGCTCTTGGATTTGTGCGAAAGAGCTTGTAGACTCATGCCAAAAATCTCTAAAATTCTAACCCCTATCCCACGAAGTTCCAACCCCTGACAACTGAGACCCCCCCTCTCTATTTATAGGAGAGGGGGTGGGGTGTGTTTGTGGCCGGCCAAGACACCAGGTGTCTCGGCCTTGGCAGAGACACCAAATGGTGTCTCGGTCTTGGCCGAGAAGCTATTTTACCTCTTTTCGGGGTTTTCTGGCGTTCATTCGTTCGTCCGCCAGCCGTTGTGTCTGAGCTTGTTTTCGTCCGATTGCATCGAATCAAGGCTCGGTTGACAATTCAGAAATTTGATCGGCGTAGCGTCGTGGCTTGAGTTCAGTTAATTCTGTCTCGTCGACACTCGAGTCTGATCGACCTGCCTCATTAAATCTCGTTGACCTGAAGCTTCACCATTAGATTTATTCCACGATACGTCGCTCCATTGACTTGTACGCCTTGCTGACTCACTTTATTCGTTCGTCGACTAGATTTATGCATTTTGCAGCGTCGTTACGTCATCAGCGTCTCTTGGTCGCATTGCTTGATGGGTCGTCGGTTGCGAACCCACCGTCACGAGTCTGGTTCGGGTATTGATAAGCGATTTTCAACGCCTACAACCACCCCTTCTTCTTTTGCTAATCGGGCTGTTTCTTTTCTTGCTCTCCAAGATTTGAGAGACGGGCTTTGTGGACTTCATTTATCTTATATTTAATTCCTTTTAAAATCTTGTGCTTCTCTTGAATCCTCTTGGACTCTTCCAATTTGCTTTATTAGTTCTTTTCTTCATGACACTCCTATTTTCTACAAAATTGATAAAAAAGCTATATTAGTGATTATTTTTACATTACAATTTAGATGAATAGAGATAAAAAAATTTAGTGAATTATGCCAAACTTGTATAATCTATGTTAACAAAAGAAACACTAATCAGAGAAAAGACAACATTAGATTTTTGTGCGACGCAAGACACTAAGACCAGAAATAGCCTCACACCGGGGAATAACCTTACCCTGTAGGAGATAGATGTTCCATCTCCAACCACAGCTAGACTATCAATGATCAGATTACCCCCTGGAATCATGACCCCTTGAGCTCGACGGGTCCTCAACGTAGTGGATTGTGACATACAACGGGCTTAGGGGAAGGTGGCCACCAAGTGGCCGCGACGACCCATCCAAGAGAGGCCCCTCTTCTACGACAATAGCGAGATTAGTAGTAGTGCCTAGTTTGCTGATAGTCAGCAGAGCAATAACTGGCATGAGCTCCTGATAAGGTGCATCACAAGAGTGGCGCCTAGACTGACAATGATAAGTCATGATGCAGCTTAAGCGAGGGAAGAAGTTCGAAAAAGAAAAGGGGGAGGGTTCGTGTTCTTCTTTTGAGTCGCACACGAGAATCCTTTTTATGCATCGTATCTTTTCCCTCCCTGATATTTAAAACAATCAAGATCTTGTCAAATGCTGGCACTTGTCCACCAAAACTGTGGGCAACTCAACACGTGGCAAGGCGTCACTTCAACTTATTGAGTAGGGTCACATCACCCCTAACCCCAAATTTGGTCAAAACTAGCGCAGTTGACTGCTTTGCAACTAGACTACCTCTATTGGACTCTTGTGGGGCTAGCGACCATTCCTAGGCTAGTCTAAACGGGTCAGCCTGATCCAGCCCTGGCCTGAATTTTTGAGCCAGGCTGGGCACCGGGGGGGTACTTGGACCCAGACCCAGACTTGCTGGGTCTCGACAGGGCCAGCCCAGAAGTTTCCCCTTTTTTCTTTGTTTAAAGATCAGTTTTTTTGAAAATTTTTTTAAGAGTAATTACAAATAAAATACGTGAAGTTTTGATAAAAAATCAATCATATTATTAATCATTTATAATTATACAATTTACAAATATAAATATTACACAAATAAAATGATAAAAAATAAAGTTGTTATTATTAATCACTAACAATTATATATTTTATTAGAATTTATCGCATCGCAATAGATGAATACATCCCAACTAAGTTGGCACCTACTCATCTATATCACTATCATTTGCAACGTTTTCTAAAATAAAAATTTACAGCTAAGAAATAAAAATTACAAACTAATTAATAATTTCTACTCTCTAATTTTTATCTCTTTCTCCTAATGTCAACTCATCAAGTCTATCTTCAATACTAGCCATCCGATCAATTCCTTGAGTTCTCTTCTCGGATCTCCACCAATCTTGTGAGCGCATTACCGCCTGGACGATAGACAGATCTAATAATGTTCTATGGTCATGATCTAAAGTCCTGATGTGCTGAAGGCAAATTCTGAAGCTACTGTAGAAACCTGCACTGTTAGTAAGTCACGAGCCACGATAGAAAGTATAGGGTATGAAACTGTTCTATATATTCTCCACCATTGGAAAATATTGAAATCACTATTTTGATCATTAACTAAAAGTACATTTAAATATTATTCAATTTTAGAAATTTAGGTTGATGATGATCCAGATCCAGATCCACCATCAGTTAGCCTTGCCATCATTTTCCGCCTATCAAAACTCTTACCTTTGCCTCGGCGTCAACTCGTAAAAGTAAAAACTGTAGGTTGATGTGTACCTACATCATATCTACCTGCATACTCCTCATATAATTTTTTAAAATAATATTTAATGGTATTATGATGTGTAAGAACTGTAGCATGACCATCATAAGTGTCTATTATCATGTTCTCATATAAATCATTTTTTAAATTTTGAAGGCCAACATCCTTCAAACATGGATCAATAAAAACTCCCAAACTAAAAAATAATAGGAGTAAGCCTAAAATACTTATTAAATTTACTTTCCATTTGAAAAATCATATTTCAAAAATAATCATCCATACAATAATTATTAAAAAAATTTGAATATTTAAAACTTGTAAAGTAGCTTGAATAATAGTTAGATAATAATAACCAGATAATAACATAGTAGCATCATAAAATATTTGTAACATTTCTTTTACACTATATATAGCTGTACCTTCTTCATCAATTATTCCACGCACACTACCAGAGCTAGAACTAGAAGTATAAAAAATAATAAAATTATTTATAATTTCTTCATATTTTATTGCTAAATTTAACATTGTATAGGTGGAATTCCACCTGTGGTCAACATCTTTTAGAATTAACTTGGGTTTCAATTTTTTCTTTTACACAATTGTTTCCATCTTTTAAGTCTTTGTTTAGAAGCATTATGAGCATAAGCTATAGTCCTAACCTTTTCTGTCATGGGTTTAATTTCATTAAATACATTTTGAATAATTAAATTTATAATATGACACATGCATCTAATATGAAAAATATTACCTTGACATGGTAAACATTAAAGATGATTTGATATGATCTACAACTACATTATTATTACTTGCATTATCTAGTGAAAGAGAAAATATTATTTTTAGAAATTTCTAATTTTGAAAGTTCATCTATTATTAAATTTGTAGTATTAACACCAATGTGGGAATTTTCAAATGCAATATAAGAAATAACTCTTTTAAACATTTACCTACTATCATCAATCCAAGCTCCGAGGCTACCGGAGGTTGATGATTGGGCGAGCATAGATTGATAGATGTCTCCTTGAGACGTTGTTGCTTGAGCTCGGTTGTGTTTTTCCAAATGGCGCTTGAGGTGGTTAGTGCCACTCTTATGATGAGCTTGAAAAAAATGGCCGCACAATGCGCATTTAACTTTCTAGGTGAGAAGTTTACTGTGTTGATCCTTAGTGACTACTATCTTCTTGAAAAGATTCCACACATTGGATCTCGGCCTTTTAGGAGGCCTAGGTGCGGCATCATCGCGACTAGATTTGAGATCAATATCGGTAGGAGTAGGAGGAGTAGCTGTACCTCCTGTAGGGGTAACAGGAGTAGGACTAATTTCAGTATCATGAGTTAGAATTTGCCCTTCATAATCAGAGGAGGAAGCCATTTGCTCGGAGAATTAGAGAGTATTAGAGAGTATAAGAGAGTATTAGAGAGAAGTAGATGCGTTTTGGATGAGAAAAATAAATGAAAATCCCCTCTATTTATAGAGTCAGCCCCCTACCCAAATGACCAAAATACCCTCAAGTTTTAGCCTTTTTTGACCTTTTTTGGGGGTATTTGGTCAAAAGGCTAAAAATGGCTATAATGGCAGTCCGGAACTGGCCGAGTTGGGCCAGGCCGAGCCTGGCCGGGCCTAGGTCGCCCGGTCAATGGTCATTTTTTTGACCGCTTTGATCGGGCTGAGCACGGTCAACTCGGTCCAACGATCGACACTGAGCCGAGCTGTCCGAACCCTGTCCAACATACTTCACCGAACTCGCGCCCGGATCCGGCCAAGCCCGGAACTGGGCTTCAAGCCCGGAACTGGGCTTCCAGCCCGGCCATTTTCTTAGCCAGGTTGGCCTGGGTCGCGAGTTTTGTGAACTGGCCTGGACCCAAGCCAGGACCCGGCGTCGGCCTGGGTTTTGGGGCTTTGCTCGGGTCCAAGCTGGGCACGGCCCGGCCAGGTTCGGTCCGGGCACTAGGCCGGGGCCGGGCTGTGGATAAAGATGGACAGCCCTAACCATACCTCATTTGTCTGTTCTTTCTCCATTTCTTGGCATTTTTCCTCTATGATTCAAACATTTACCTCCCACATGCATAGGTGGAATTCCACCTGTGGTCAATATCTTTTGGAATTAACTTGGGTTTTAATTTTTTTCTTTTACACAATTGTTTCCGTCTTTTAAGTCTTTGTTTAGAAGCATTATGAGCATAAGCTATAGTCCTAACCTTTTCTGTCACAGATTTAATTTCATTAAATACATTTTAAATAATTAAATTTATAATATGACACATGCATCTAATATGAAAAGTATTACCTTGACATGGTAATATTAAAAACGATTTGATATGATCTACAACTACACTATCATTACTTGCATTATCTAGTGGAATAGAAAATATTTTTTTAGAAATTTTTAATTTTGAAAGTTCATCTATTATTAAATTTACAGTATTAAAACCAATGTGTGAATTTTCAAATGCAATAAAAGAAATAACTCTTTTAAACATTTACCTACTATCATCAATCTAATGTGCTGTGATACATAAATAACCAGTTTGTAATCTAGATGTACAAATATCAAAAGTTAAAGATAATTTATAGTTTAAGTTTTGAAAATAAAAAATTATTTTTATTTATTCCTCATGATAATATTTCAAAATATCACATTGACAAGATTGACGAGCAAATCTTTTAAATGAGGGATAAAAACCATCTCTAATCACATTCTCAAATTCATCATCTTCTATTAATTTAAACGGAAGATTTTTAAGAATGATAAACCCAATGACGTATTTCCTAGCTTTAATTGCGTTGTAGTTCCAAGCTCCAAGGCTACCGGAAGTTGATGATTGGGTGAGCATAGATTGATAGATGTCTCCTTAAACCTTGCCGCTTGAGCTCGGTTGTGTTTTTCTAAATGATGCTTGAGGTGGTTAGTGCCTCTCTTATGATGAGCTTGAAATATATGGCTGCATAATGCGCATTTAGCCTTCTAGTTGAGAAGTTTACCATGTTAATCCTTGGTGACTTCTATTTTCTCAAAAAAATTCCACACGTCGGATTTCGGCCTTTTAGGAGGCCTAGGTGCGGCATCATCGCGACTAGGTTTGAGATCAATATCGATAGGAGTAGGAGGAGTAGCCGTACCTGCTGTAGCTGTAGCAGGAGTAGGACTCATTTCAGTATTATGAGTTAGAATTTGCCCTTCATAATCGGAGGAGGAAGCCATTTGATCGGAGAATTAGAGAGTATTAGCAAGTATAAGAGAGTATTAGAGAGAAGTAAATGAGTTTTGGATGAGAAAAATAAATGAAAATCCCCTCTATTTATAAAGGCAGCCCCCTATCCAAATGACCAAAATACCCTCAAAATTTAACCTTTTTTGACCATTTTTAGGGGTACCGGACCGGAAACCGAATCCTAAACTTACTTTGGTCAAAAGGCTAAAAATGGCTATAATGGCAGTCCGGACCTGGCCGAGTCAGGCCAGGCCGAGCCGGGCCCGGCCCAGCCCAGGTCGCCCGATCAATGGTCGGTTTTTTGACCGGGCTGAGCCCGGTCAACTCGGTCCAACGGTCGACACTGAACTGGGCTATCCCGACCCAGTCCAACAGACTTCGCCGAACTCGGGCCCAGATCCGGGCCAAGCCCGAAACTGGGCTTCTAGCCCGACCATTTTCCTGGCCAGGTTGAGCTGGGTTGCGAGTTTTGTGAACTGGCCCGGGCCCTGGCCGGCCCGGGCTTGGACCAAGCCTCGGCCTGGGTTTTCGGGCTTTGCCTGGGCCCTAGCTGGGCACGGCCCGGCCGGGTCCGGGCCGGGCACTGGGAATGGTTCGGGCACTGGGCCGGGCCCGGGCCGTGGATAAATATGGTCAGCCCTAACCATGCCTTATTTGTCTGTTCTTTCTCCATTTCTTGGCATTTTTCCTCTATGATTCAAACATTTACCTCCCACATGCATGCGGACAAGTAAATATTCACCAGAATCCAGTTAAATACTGGCTTTGTCTTGCTCACAAAAAGAGAAGATTCATCAGTTTCCATTTACATGGATCGTGAGGACCTCACATCATCGGACGACTATCTCGAAGAGAAAACCATCGTACTTATCAGTATGTCTTTGAATAGAAGTCTATTATCGTCATTATTGTCATACTCATCCAATACTATCATGCTTATCAATACACTTCTGAACGGTATCGTTGTCAACCAACATCATCATACCTACGAATGACAAATTACTCCTCAGAAGTATTCAACCATCCGCATGAGAGGGTTCAAAATTTATGGAGATCTAGAGTTAGAGATTTCAAAAACTTTGAAGGAGATCTTGTAGGCGATCAAAAATACAAACAAATCATCTAATACAAGTGTGGACCCACCAAGGGCATTTTAGTTAATTAATGTCATCACGAAATAGGGGATGTCCTCAAGAAAGGCCATGGCTGGGGTGAACCCAACTCTTTAAACCAAATAATTGCACTGTAACCCAGCGCAGAGATCAACCTTGTAGGACAGTGTAGGCAGCAAGCCCAACATGGACTTGAATGAGCAAAGAGCTATCAAAATATGAGGCAACTCCGTGAGACAACACTGCAAAATCCCCAGCATTTAATGCTAAGGATCTCGCCCACAAAAAAGAGGAGAGGAGCCTCGGGATCCATGTGCTATTAACTCTGTTAGACGCAACTACCATTGCGTTAAATGTTATGTGATTTATTAAGACCCCGCGAGCATGAAAACCTATAAGGGCACTAACGAGCATTCGAGTAACATAGACTAAGTTGTGCAAATTGTAGCTGACCCTCTGATGATGGTCCGCGTGAAGATCATATCTTCAGCCTATAAATGAAAGCTCACCTCAAAGTTTTGAGAGGGCGGATTAGTTCATTTATTGCAGCTGTGTTCCCTCTTAAACCACCCAAGTTTGAAACCGCCCATGAGTATTTAATCACTGATATTATTAACTTGACCCCCTTTAACTTTCAATCCCTCAATTATTTGTATCTTGGTGCTTCATTAACTTGATCATTGATTTCGTTGTTATTCCAGCACCTTTCTAACACTCAATATTTAATTGATTGTTGATTTGATGTTTCATCTTTTCCTTATCCAACGAGGTAGTAACTCTGAGATAAGTACCTTCATGCATAATATTTGACAGTGAATTGATGAAAAGGTTAGAGCAATTTTTTTGTGTGGCCAATGCAGAAAAAGGTTCAGTCTCCACTTGAACGTTCCCCCAAAACTTAAAAACAAATCTGTAACCGATTGTAATACAGTCATTTTAAAATTTTATTTTAGAAAATTAATAAGAAAATGTATGACAATTGCAGCAGCTTCTTCTTTTGACATGAAAACATCCATGCATTTGTCTCGCTTGAAGGTTTCTTCCCTTGCACATCCACCACCAACTTAGCACTGGCATCCAACCTATCACCACCGCTCTATCACTCATGAAAATCATCTGTAAGGAGCGCTGCTTTGACCTCGACCAAGATGATTATCACCTTGCATGTGGTTAGCAATGCCTTTAGATATTGATAACTTGCGAGAAGTGTATTCAGCAAATTCTGTTGAAGATGCTCAAACACTTTGATATTAACATGTCTTCCTTCATCTGTAGTCTAAAAAACTCCTTCCTGTATAAATTGGTGGATAGATTCTTCGGCATGTACAACTTCCCGGAGTGTTGTTTTCTCCTCAATGACATGGTACCCCACTTCATAGTAAAGAGAGTAGAATCGAATCGTACTCCGCACCTTTTGATCCAATCTCATCCACACGTAGTTGTTAACTTCTTTGGTTTCTTGCAACTCTTTGTAAAGCCTAATCTAGGTCATGTTGATCAAGACAGCCTCCTTCTTTTCCACTAAAGCCCAAAATTCCTTTTACCATCAAACTTCTTAATCTCGATCTTCATTATTGAAGAACTTTTCGATTCTATGCCCCAAGGATAGAATTTTTTTAAAAAAACTAGATATGATCTAATTGGTTCTACTCTGATACCACTTCTTGAGTATCAAACTGCTCTGTTACCAATTGTTGGCATACACCACCCTCAACTTGACACTGATTGTAGTGCTCCAAGGCAATCAATGCGAAAGTGTTTTCTGTGGAGGCAACACTGAAACACCCAATTAGATCTCCTCCTTCTCCATAGACCAATCAAGTACTCGATGATAAAGAAACTTTGAGAAAACATATTTGAGCTAAAGATAATAGCAATTTATAATAGGAAATAGGTCAAGAGCACAAAGACACGAGATTTACATGGTTTGACAATTACCTACGTCCCTAGGAGAGGTTTGAGTCTTATTTATATCAGAGATTACAAGATACAATCCATTGTTGTGTTCTCAAAAGAACCACAATAAACTCTCTATATCTCACCAAAAGATCTCTCAAAATCCTAGATTTCTCTTCTTAATTAGTTCTCTCTACCTCTCTTTTATAATATACAAATCTCCTTGATTTTCTTATGGCTTGATTAGAATGAATCCCCCCAAGAGGAATTGAAAGAGTTCCTCCCCTATCTTGAATTCATGTCGGACTTATTCTTTAACTTGGATTATCAATCCTAATCCTCTTCTCATTAGAATTCAGTTTCAGTTGTAATTGATTCTTTCCAATCAAATTTAATTTCCAATCTAATTCCGACGAGGATTTCCTAAAATACAAACTAGGATTTCCTAATATACAAGGCTATTTCCCAACAACTCTGTAATCAAAATAAAATCATTTGTAACACCCTACATTTGTGTGTATACGATTTCGGTACTTTCTCATTTCATAATTGGTCAAACCATGATTCAAATTTTAGAGCCTCTCATATCTTTAGTTCCATATGATATCATTGTCGAATTGTCTCTTATTCTATGTATATTTGATGTACAAAATTACGTGACAAGTCCAAAGTGTTGAATATCTATTTTAGTGTCAAATCTATAGTATTTTGACCATTTGAACCATTTTTATTTGGAATTTGAATTTCTTGTAGCTCAAAAAAACCACTCCTCTCATCATTTTACGGCTTGTGTCAAAGTTTCAGTCCAATTAGAGTTCGTCAAAAATCAAATATTTCTACTTGTCGTTGTTCGTGGGGAAAGTTGGTGTGATTGTCATTGATTGAACTCGTTACAGCTTTTTAGCTTTTACAACAAAATTCAAAATAAAAATATCACTTTTTTAGGCTTACAATGAAAATCAATAAAGATTACAACTTTTTGACCCTAGTTGAACAAATGCGGGATCTGTTTTTCTGATCCTCACTTGTGTGGGATATTGGCATGTGCCGGGGACTCTTTTAACTGTTCGTGGACCCCCGCGTGATCAAATCTAGGTGCGAGATCTACAGATCTGCAGTGATTATTTCGCGAAGAAAATAATCACCGAAAGGGATCAACTCACGAAGGAGATGATCACTGGAGTGGGTGAAATCGACAAAGTGAAGTCACGCACGGACCCTGGGATTAAGATGAAGCTTAATCTAGATGGTGGATCTGATACATCTGACCTGGATTGCCTTGTTTCTGGCTTGGATCTACTCTGAATCTCCTCCTCGCTGCGTAGATCTGAAGTGGGATGAGTTCGTCGCTTGCACGGGATGTAGATCTGAATTTTATTTTTTACTAATGCTCAGATCTGTGCAAAAGCTCTCGCGAATCTCAGCCTCAGACTCAAAAAAATCCAACCCTTTCAACTGAGACCCCGCCTGGCCTATTTATAGGCAAATGAGAGAAGGGGGGGGGGGCAAAAATCTTGGCTGACACCTCTTGGTGTCTCGACCTTAGCTGAGGCATTGTTTCGGTTCCCACGCACTTCCGATCTCGTTTGTCCAGTGTTTTATCCGATCTTGTTCTATCCGATCGTGTCCAATCCAAATCCGGTTGATCGTCTCGTTGATTCCGGAATCTAGCTAGTGCAGTTCCATCAACGTTCGAGTCCGGTTGACTCACCTTGTCCAAACTCGCTGATCTGAAGCTTCGTCGTTAGATTTATTCTACAATTCGTCGCTTCACCAACTTGTACGCCTTGCCGATTCACTTCGTGCGCTCGTCGACTCGCTTTGTGCGTTTTGTGGCGTGATTACATCATCAGCGGTTCTTGGTCGCATCGTCGGATGGGTCATCGATTGCTAACCCACCCTCACGAGTCACGTTCAGGCACTCACAGGCATTTTCAACGCCTACAGATACCCCCTCCAAAGTGTTTTAGTCTCGATCTTTTATAGAAGAGTCTGAAATACTTTGGATATGATAAGTTCACACCTTCAGTCGGTGTAGCAGGACCTAAAAATGGCTTCGGTCTTTGATCTCTCTAATCCTTTCAGATTCTCCAGTGCTTTGTAGAATAGCTGAAGGTATCATGGTACTACATTTTTTGTCTGACCGTTGTCAGGATCTTGACCTGAAACCGATAGGTGAATTTTTCGCTCTGAGATTAGCTTTCAGAATTTGACTCCTCTAATCCTTTTAGATTCTCCAGTGCTTTGTAGGATAATTGAAGGCATCACGGTGCTATATTTTTTTGTCTGACCATTGTCAGAATCTTGAACTGAAGCTCATTGAGTTCATTTGTTTTTGACTCGTATCGGTGAGTTGTCATTCAACTTTTTTCGAGACTCCTCCGTTGATCGGAGAATTCTTCATTGCGACGCTATGATTGGCGTCAAAATATGGGTGGAATTTAGCCTTCGATCGGTGTTTGTGACGCATTGACCGGCGTCAAAAATTCTGTGGAGATCCAGCAGTTGATCGGCAAATTCTTCGGTGGTGACGTGTTGACCGGCGTCAACACAGTTTATACTTGTATGTTTACTAGAGTTTCGGGGATTAGTTTATCCTCATATACTTATTTGGAGGTTGTCGAGTTGTCCTTAAGAATATTTTATGAAAATAATCTCCAGGAACTTCTCGACAAGATAAGAAAGAGTTTATACTCGTATACCTTTTTTGGAGTAGGGCGAGTTATCCTTAAAATATTTTCCATGAACTTCTCAGCTAAAATAGGAAACAGTTTATACACGTATACCTTTTTAGAGTTTTCTGATGTCCGAACACATTGAGCTAGATGAAAATAACCCTAATAGGTATTATCCCTGCTGAATAAATCTCTAGGGCCTCTTCAAGTGTGTGAGAGAGGGAATGAATCAATTGGGGCTGATTCGGGGCTAGTCTGATGCCGCCCTGGTCTGCTTGTGGTCACCCCTAACAGATGACTTGATACATGGTACACCCCGAGATGACTGTCTTCTTGGTGACGTGTTGCCTGAGCCCACCATTCTTGAAGATGTCGAGATTTGCTCCTCTCCTCTAAAGGTATGGCTTTCTCCCGCTTGTTAATTATAGGGCTTCAATTTGATGAACCTTTTATCACTAGCAGAGACACCCATCGAGGCTCGTTTGTTAGTTTCTCATTCTAATGTTCTTCGTGGCCACACCGTGAGACCATCTTGAAGTAGTCGGTACGTCAATGGCGGTTACACCTTCGATAGCCCCTCTGACCCATGAAGCTACGCTTTCTGATCACGTGGAGTCCTGCCTGAAGGCATAGAGCGATGCTTGAGTCTTTTATGGACTCGAGGTTCGGACGTAGCGGGATCGGGTGGACCATGCTGAGGCCGTTTGTTGCCGAGAAGTCAGCATCTCTAAGCGTCGTCTGCTCCCATCGTGTCTCAAGTGTGGCTAAGATTGTGCAGCTTAGGCTAGAACTCTAGGTGGAGGGAGGAATCTTCAGTGTCCTAGAGCTAACGAGGGTCTATGCCGAAGAAGCTCCAACTGCAATGTCTGAGAACCCAAGGCTTTCCAAAGTCTGCGAAGATTCTGAATGCCAACGAGGACTCCTTCAAAGCCGGGCTGTAGGAGGAGTTCCAACAGATCTCTTGCCGTGAATTTCCCTCTTTTTATCATTTATTATGATTCTTTTATTTTATTTAAAATAATTTACCATAATACTTATAAGATTTTTGGTAAACTCTCAGCCATCAACGCATTTGATAAGCCTTTACCGATTATCGTTTGAATCGGGCTAGCATGCGGATTATTTAACATGTAACGTTGTGCTAAAAGAATGAAACTCTCTTAGCTATGATGTTGAATACATAGGCTTGGTACTCTTTTATAGGCAAGAGACTACCCGACAATGCGTGTTAGGTGTTGACTTCAGAGTTATTGGCTAACCCCCAGCCATTAACGGGTTTGGTGTGCCTTTACCGATTACCGTTTGAATCTGGCTAGCATGCGGATTACCTAAACCCATTCTGCAAGTAACGTTGTGCTAAAAGAATGAGACTCTTTTAGACTTCATGCTACGATGTCGAATACATAGACTTGGTACTCTTTTACGGGCAAGAGACTATCCAGCTGTAGGCGTTGAAAATCGCTTATCAATCCCCGAACCAGACTCGTGAAGGTAGGTTCGCGACCGATGAATCACCGACCGACGCGACTGAGAAATAGCTGACAACGCAGTAACGCCACAAAGGGTCGACAATCACCTAAAATAAGTCGACGGGGCGTACACGTCAACGGAACGACGTATCGCGGAATAAATCCGACAGTCACGTTCCAAGTCAGCGGGAAATCAGCTGGGTAAGTTGATCAGACTCGAGCGTCGACGCAGCACGCAAGCGATGACGAATCAACGGATTAACCAATCTAATTCTGGACTAGACGAAATAATCAAAAAGATACCGGAATACAAGCCCGAGCAGACGAAATGTCAAAGAAAAAGACGGAACAGCGGAAAAAACTGCAAAACGATGAAAACTTCAGCCAAATGGCCGAAGTGCTTCGGCCAAGGGCCGAAGTGCTCGGCCGTTTTGGCCAAGCACGCACTTCCGTGCACCCCCCTGAGGCTATAAATACAGGGGGTGCACAGTTCTCAGGGTTGGAAAATTTGATAAAAAAAATCGGATCTACGCGGGAGCTCTGCAGAAATCAAAAATTGCCGTCAGCGCCCGGAGTCTGCAAAAGATCAGATCTACGCCGTTCAAGCTCACCCCGCCAGATCTAAGGTCAGGTATTGCGATCTAAACCTACCCTCTAGTCTA
>JBAKGM010072903.1:0-13734 GCA_037177215.1 Asparagus racemosus
TGGTCCGTTGCCTTGGTGTAGATCAGGAACGGTTTACCCGACTGCGGTGCAACAAGAACAGGAGGCTTCGCGAGATACGTCTTGATCTCTTCAAATACCTTTTGACAAGCGTCGTCCCAAATGAACGAGACGTCTTTCTTGTTCAGTTTAGAAAATGGCTGACACTTCCCGGATAGATTCGAGATGAATCTCCGAATATACGCCAATCACCCTTGTAACCCCCTGAGCTCTTTCAGATTTCTCGGAGGCTGTAAATCTTGAATCGCCTTTACTTTATCAGGGTCGACATGGATACCCTTATTGGTGACGACGAAGCCAAGGAATTTACCACTGGACATCCCGAAAAAGGATTTGGCAGGGTTCATCTTTAGCTGGTGAGCTCGCATGAGCTTGAACAACGTTCTACGGTCTTCGATGTGATCACTCTTGCCGCGACTTTTCACGATCAAATCGTCAGCGTCGCATTCGACCATTTTCCGGAGATGATCCTAGAAAATTTTCGTCATTGCCCGTTGTTATGTGGCACCTGCGTTCTTCAAACCGAACGACAACACCGTATAGCAGAATATGCCAAGAGGTGTTCTGAATGCCATGTGTTTGGCGTCACCCGGATGCATTTTGATTTGATTATAACCCGAAAAGCCGTCCATGAAGGACATACTCTAAAACCCGCACGTGTTGTTGATAATGACGTCAGTGATCGGGAGAGAAAAATCATCTTTAGGGCAAGCGGCATTCAGGTCTCTATAGTCGACACAGATCCTGATTATCTCATTCTTCTCTAGTACCAGGACAATATTCGCCACCCAGTTCGGATATTGCACTTCTGTGATGAAGCCTGACTCAATGAGCATTTTCATTTCTATCACGATTGCCTCCATAATTTGCGGACGAAACCGTCTTTGCTGTTGCTTAATGGTTTGGCATCCGGCTTGATTTTGAAACAATGGGTTGCCACATTCGGGTCTAGTCCTGATATATTGCCTAACAAGAGCGATCAATTCTTCCTTTTCTTCTGGGAGAAGACTACCACTCATGAAGATGGGTCTTGGATTGGCTTCGTCGCCCATATTGACTTGGACGACTACATCTTCAGTGGGGGGCTCTCTTTGCTCAAATCGGTCTCCATACTGCATGTTGAGGTGATGAATCCACGAGTCTTCCCATGTTAACATCTCCTCGTCGTCTTCCATGGTGCTAGGGTCGGCAGTAGCCATATTGACCATCAGAGCCTTAAAGACTTCACCCAGGCTGACGTCAGAATCCCAAACAGATGAATCGGAGGAATGTCCCTCTTCTTCATCGGGTAAGTGGTTGTCGATTAACCAAGAGCATTCGTCTTCTGAGGAGAATTCGTATCTCAATCCCCTTCTGAATGCATAATAATTGTCTGGCTTCCCCTTTGGAACATATGCCGTTTTGGGTGGGACTTGAGGACCTCGTCCGAAAAAGAAACCTCCCACTTGTGCCAAGTTATACCCCCACTTCTTCATGATATACAGTGTTTCTAGACTATATCTGAATGTGTGGAGTATAGGCTTGTTGTCATCGACATCCTCTTCTAAGAAGTGATTCGGCATCGGAACCGCATCTCCCTTTCCGTAGTCTTTTTCACTACTTGATCTGCCTGGAATGATGAATGTTGTCCCAAAGGAGTCTTGGAACCGCTTCTGCGTTATGCACAACGACCGTGTTGGTAGGTGCAAGTCAGGATCATTGTATAATCCTGTTATTACATCAGTCAAAGACAACAGGTACTCTAAATCATCCTTTATTGATTCGTCAGCAAGTTGCCAATTACAGCGACGATTCTTCATCGTCAAGATTGATTACACGGGGTACAATGTCATTTAAAATAAACCCACCATTATAATCAATCTCGACTTCGGTATTAGCTTCCCCACCGCTGTCCGTGCCTTGGACCGATGATTCAACATCGGACTCATTACCGCATAGGAGAGAATCCGTGAAATAATTATCCATCCCCTTAAATGGTTATTTGTCCGCGAACACCATCTTGACTTCATTATTTGTGTCTACGTATTTGAGACACTGATGAAGAGTAGAGGGAACTATAATGTTGTTGTGGATCCAAGGTCGACCCAACAATAAGTTATAGAAAGTCTCAACATTGATCACATAACACGTGACCTCGGACTTTAAATCTCCCATCTGGCACTTCACTCAGATTTTACCAAGTGGGCGAGACCCGCTGGTGTTAAACTCGTAGATCACTGTGTCGGTTGATGCCAGCTTACTGGCAGGAATTCTGAGACTGTACATGAGCCGTAGGGGCATGATGCTCACAGCAGAACTCGGATCAACTTGGATCTGATTAACTTCACTGGAGCTGATATACCTGGTGAAGTACAATGGCCTGTCATGTTTGGAATTCCTTGTCTGCATGTTCTCCTTAGTAAAGGTGATGCAGGGGAGGTGTTTGGCAGCCAAGTTGCAGTGCTAGACCGTTGATGACTCCGGTTCTTCGGGAGCTAGCTTGATCTGTGTGAGGAAGACCTCAGAATTAGCCAGGGCTTCTTATAGGGCTTCGCGAGTCTCTTTTGACAACTGCAAAAGCTCATAAAGTGTGATTCTTGCCGAGAAGTTTGCCAGCTAAGCCATAACGTCAAAGCGATAGGGAGAATTCAAACTTCCCAGTTTGTCTCTCACAATCGGATGATTGAATCGAGAATGCTTCGGGAGTTGAACCTCTTGAAGCTGCTTTTCCTTCATCTTGGCGGCAGTTTCCTTGGCAGCTTCTTGTTGTGCCTTTTCTGCGCAAGTGAGGGGAGTTGTTGCTACCCCCAGCTCTGACAGTGTTTTGGCATTCAGATCGGGGACTTTTGGGTACTTGTACCTGTACTCGTGTCCGCTCCTGGTGGTGTGGATTTCAGGTTTCTCCTCCGAAAATTGGAACGCCATGATCTGTTCATCATCTCCCTCCAGGATTGCAGAGGCAGCATGGCACAATTTTCCCTTCCCCTTCGATTTTTTCTTGGATGAAGAGGAAGCTGCCCACTGATCATCTTCATGTAGGTCCGGATGGACCCACAAAACTTCGTCGTTTGGAACTGTATGTGGTACGAGCCCTTTTTGGCACTGCTTGTGCGGATCATCATTCACCATCTTCATCACCACCTTTACCACAGGCTTGGGTTCGAACCACGTCAAAGGCACCAAACCGAAGCTGATGGACACCGCATTTGCTCCGACCTTCTTTTCTTTGGCCAGTTTCTTTGTAATGACCACCACGTCGATTAAGGCTTGGATTTTGTCCTTGAGACTGAAACACCACTTGGTGGGGTGGTGGGCCGCCTGGTGGTAAGCACAATACCTCAGGTCGTTCGTCCTCTTCGCTTCCTCTTGATTCTGGATCGGAGGGAGCTTGATCTTGTTATTCTCCACCAAATACTTGAAGGGGCAAGGAATTTCGTCATTCTTAAAAGAATAGGACTTCAGAAATCTCAGCTCTGAGGGCCTCTGCTTTTGTGTCCCCTGCTGCCACTGTGATTGCGACTGCTGAGGCGCTCGCTGTTGCGGCTGCTGCTGGGGCTGCACTTGGAATGTCTGGTTTGCGACCACCGTTCTAGCCTGTTCCTTCCCCTTGCCGCGCGGGACGAAGTTTCATTTGGGAACTTCTACCGCCGGCTGACCTCTTTCTGCCTTTTTCCTCTTTAGGAACCGTTCGGCTTGTTCGCCACGAACTTTTAGATCCTTCCATGTAGTGGACAGCGCTGTTTCCATTGCTTTGAGCACATCCAGCGACAAGTTGTTGTGGCAAGTCTGGAGAATGAACTCCTCTGTAATCGGATCCCGGCAGTTTATTGCCTTGTTCCAAAATCTTTTGACAATGGTATCCACATTTTCTCTATCCTTTTGCTTCCCATCGAGCAACATCCTGATAGATATCTTGGTATCGTCGTCGAAGAAGTTGGAGAGAAATATGGACTCCATGTCATCCCAGCTGGTAACGCTGCCCGGTTTAAGATGGCGGTACCAATCGAAAGCAGCTCCTCGAAGGGTGCCAACGAATGACCGAACCATCAGGGGCTCGTTTCTAGAAATCACTCCCAAGTGAGATTTAAAGTAAATCAAGTGCTGAATCGGGGACCCCTTTCTGTCGAACAGCATGAAGTTGATCAAGCTGAATTTCGACGGATATGGGAACGACTCCCACTCCCTGAGGTATGGACACGGTATTCCCTTCTTCTTAATTTCTTGAGCAGAGATCAACGTGTTGATCTTACTCTCGAGATCTTTGATTTTCTCATTTTCCGGGATGGCGTTGGCACTGGCGTTCTCCTGGCTACCCCTAGTGTTTCGCTCTTCATGGGGTTGTGCAGCACCGTGGTCTTCTTCCCTATCAGTGTCGCTGTCAACTTGATCGATGTTGTTGTGACAACTGGTTTCACCTTAACGATTAGTCAGCGCCTGGATTTGTTGGTCATGCATTTCTCGCATTTGCTGCATGGCCATCTCCATCTTGAACTTGAAGTTCTCTTTTTACTTGGCCATCGCTTCTTCGAGCATTTTGGCCACTTGTTCTGCGCGGATCATCAGGATTTCTCAGAGTTGCCCCTCACTGTAGACTGTGTTGTCGGAAGCCAGGGTAGAGCTAGCATCCGACACTTTATCTTCTGATGGCAATCCCTTTAGGATCTTGTCATAATGGGGACACCGAATGGTCCAAGTCTACAATCGAGTTATCCGATCGGATGCTCGGGGACTGGTATGGGTTGACATCCTTTTGCTCATCATACTATTGGTAGCTCTTAGCAATTCGTCGCTTCGAGTCACTGATCTTCTCTTGTGGAAGCGTCTAGATCTGGACTTCGGTGGTCCGTCGCCAAGTCTGTTGAAGACTGACACCCTTTCTGGAGTGGCTTTGTTGCAGCTACACTCCGAAAGCACTGCCTTGATCAATTTGGAACAGAGGCACTATGCTGGCTTCTCAGACGAGCTCCTCTTTCAGGATTTTCTCGTACCCGCAGCACCATAGTACAACTCATCGGCATAATTGCCAGAGCAACCCATCGTGTGTTGGCACGGTCTCTCAGGTATAACGTCATCGTCATCAGACGAGAACGTCTCCTTCTGAGGATGAATTGCTTCATCAAAACTACCAAAAGTGACTCGCCTTGACATTCGTCTGTGTGGGCATGAAGTCTTGGCGGACTCTCGGACTTCGATTCTGAGTCTGGTAGGTGCAGCTAGAGGAGCCTTGAGGTGGGTTTGTCCTCCTGCATTAGGAGCGTCCCGTGATTCTCTCAAAGGACCAAGGCGTTCCTTGATGGTTGGCCTGCTGCTCATGGTGGGAGTTGGCTACGCCAGAGGTATGGATGCAGATGTCGGAGGTAACCTTGGCGCCAAGTTGACTTTAACTGGGGCGCCCGTGGATTTTGGCCTAGGCGCCGGGACAATTGGTGTTGGGGCACCCTTAGCTTTCGCTCTAGGCACCTGGGTAGTTTGTATTAGGGCTCCCTCAGCTTTTGATCTGGGTGCTTAGGAAGTTTGTGCTGGGGCACCTTCAACTCTTGGCTTGGGCACTGGGGCTGTTTTCGTCGGGGCACCTTTTGTTTTGGGCACTGCGGTTGCCAGAGTTGGGGCACCAGTGGACTTGGGCCTCCAAACCTGGCGGTTTGTTGGTGGCTTCTTGGCTGCCTATTCCTTCTTCAGCTAAGAGCTTGCTGCACTAGAGCTCGTGCCTGCGCGAGGAGTGCGCATCGCTTCCGGATGCGCTCCTGCAGCGTGGAATGGTTACGTTTGACTAGGACCCATTCGTTGGTTGATGGCTTGGAGGGACCGTCGGTCACTTGAGGCTGGTGCCTCTGTGTCAGTCTGGATCTTAGATCTATCTCGTAGCAGATCCCATCCATTGATTGCATGGCTCGGGAGAATTTGCGCACCATGCTTTGTCGTCGCCTTTGGCAGGCTCGCTTGGAGAGTGCGGGCATGACATCGGCGGTCATCTCGGGTGCCGGGGGAACTTGGGCTTCAGGCACCGAGGACAGTTTACCTCTACTGGTGGCAGCGGGGTTAGAATCGCCGTCAAGAGACTCTGTATCTGAGGCCCATCTAGTTCTCCTTGTAGTGGAGACTTTCCTAGAGCGGCGGGGAGAATTGGATCTGGAGGAGGAGGAGAGATACTCCTCAAACCTTTGTTGGTCGAACTCGAACTCGACCTCTTCCTCCACTGGGATTAGGATCCGTGGCTGCGGCACGACGACCTCCAATTTGAGGCCGGTGCCTCCCACTGTGGTCGCCAGCTTATTCACGGGGAAAGTTAGATTGATTTCCATTGCTTTGAATTGTTTACAAACTTCAGTCGCCTGAAATAAAATTCAAATAAGAAAATATCACCTTTTTATAAGGCTTACAATGAAAAAATCAAATCAAGATTACAACTTTGACCCAATTGAACAAACGTGGGATCCGTTTATCAGATCCTCGCTTGTATGGGTATCTTTGCCTATGACGGGGACTTGTTTTGTCCGTGGACCACCGCGTAATCCCAACCCAAGTAGAGATCCAGATGTTGGATCTGCGGATCTAGGGTGTTTATTTCACAAAGGAAATAAAACACCAATGAGGATCAATCTCACAAAGGAGATGATCGCCGGAATGGGTGAGATCTACTAAGAGAAATCACACACTGACCCTGAGACTAAGACGAAGCTTAGCCTTGAGGGTAGATCTGCAAACCTGACCTAGATCATTGTAAATCTGAGCTCAAGTCTCTACCTCGCAATGTAGACCTGGCATGGAACGAACTCGTCGCTTGCACGGGACGTGGATCTGAACTTTTGATCTTCGTTGGTGCTTGGATCTGTGTGAAAGGCTGCGTAGAGCTCTTAAGAATTCTCCACAAATCTCCAACCTGCAGGTCAAAAGAATCCAACCCCACAAATGAAGCCCCCCTCTCCCTATTTATAGGAAAAAGGAGGGGAGATAGAGTACTCGGCCAAATGGCCGAGTCACTTCGGCCTTGGCCGAGCCACTTCGGCCAAGGCCGAATTGTTTCGGCCTAGGCTGTTTCGTTTCAGCTTTGGTCGAGGTTTTTCGCCCACCTTGGTCCGTTTTCTGGTATTTCTGAGCATGATTTGTCCATTTTGTTGATTCTAGAGTCCAATTTACTCAGATCCATCGTCATTGGAGTGTTGTTTAGTGCCGTCTCAGTTTTCTGACACTATGGTCTTGATTTTCGCGGTATTGCGGCTTTGACTTCGATTCTTGCAGTGGTGCGGTCCTATCATTGGACTCGCTCCATCGCCATGTTGTTCTGATGGGTCGTTGGTTGTCACCCTCCATCACGAGTCTCGTTCGAGTAATGATAAGCGACTTTCAACACCTACACTGCTCTCCAAGCGAGCACGACAAAGGTGATGACAGAGCATGGCCCGCATGTTCGCTAAGGCCATTGAATCCACGGATATGATCCACTACGAGGCGGATCTAAGATCCAAACTGACGCAGAGGCTCAAGCCTCTGGTGATTGACGGCCCCTCCAAACTGTCATCAAACGAGTGGGTCCGAGTCAAACAGAACTGCTCAACGCTTCAGGAGTGCATTCGGAAGCGCCGCGCACTCCTCGCGCAGGCTCGGGCTTTGGTGCAACAAGCCCATCGACTGAAGAAGGAAGAGGCGGCCAATAAGCCACCAACAAGCTGCCAAATCTGGAGGCCCAAGTCTGTCGGCACTCCAACCCCAACGAACACGGCTTCCAAGCCCAAACCCGTCGCATTCCAACTCTTGCCCTAGCGCCGAGGCCAAAATCCACCAGCACCCCATTTAAAGTTGCCTCGGCGCCGAGGCCATCTCCGGCGTCCACTTCCAAGCTTTCGGCGAAGTCGATTCCTACTGCAATCAATAAGCCAACCATCAAGGAATGCTTGGGTCTGTTGAGAGAATCACGGGTCACTCCCAAGGCAGGAGGTCGCACCCACCTTAACAAGGACAGGGAAATTCCTGCAGCTCCGTCAACCGGACTGAGAATCGAAGTCTGAGAGTCCGCCGAGACTTCATGCCCACACAGGCGAACGTCAAGGTGAGTGAATGGGTTGCTCTGGCATTTTTGTCTAATGAAGTAGTCCGTCCTCAGAAGGAGACATTTTTGTCTGATGACAACGACATTATACCCGAGAGGTCGTGCCAACGCATGATAGGTTGCTCTGGCACTCATGCCGATGAGCTATACTACCGTGCTGGAGGTACGAGAAGATCTCGAAAGAGGAATTCTCCTGAGAAGCCCGCACGGTGCCTCTGTTCCAAGTTGATCAAGGCAGTGCTATCAAAGTGTAGCTGCAACAAAGCTACTCTAGATAGGGTTTCCGTCTTCGATAGACTTGGTGACGGAATGCCGAAATCCTGAACAAGGCGCTTCCACGGAAGAGGATCAACGACTCAAAGGGATGGATTACCCAGAGTCACCAATAATATGATGAGCAGAGGGACATCAAATCGTACCGGTCCCCGATCATACGACCGGATAACTTGGTTGCGCACCGGGACGATCCGACGTCCTAATTATGACAAAATCTTAAAGGGACTGCCGTCAGATGACGAAGCGTCAGATGCTGCCTCTGCAATAGCTTCCAACAACACGGTTTCTAGTGAAGGACAACCCCGGGAAGACCTTATGATCAGTGTCGAACAGGTGGCCAAAAAGCTCGAAGAAGCAATGGCCAAGCAGAAAGAGAACTTTAAGTTCGAGATGGAGATGGCCACGCAGCAGATGCGAGAAATGCATGACCAGCAAATTTAGGCACTGACAAACCGTTAAGGTGAAACCAGTCGTCGCAATAACATCAATCAGGTTGACAGCGACACCGACGGAGAAGAAGACCATGGTGCTGCACAGCCTCCTGAAGAGCAAAATGCTAGGGGTGACCAGGAAAATGCCAATAGCAACAGCATCCCAAAAAATGAGAAAATCAAAGATTTCGAGAGTAAGATCAACACATTGATCTCCGCTCAAGAAGTAAAGAAAATGGGAATATTGTGCCCATACCCAAGGGAGTGGGAGTTGATCCCGTATCCGTCAAAGTTCAGCTTGATTAACTTCATGCCGTTCAATGGAAAGGGGTCCCCCACTCAGCACTTAATTTACTTCAAGTCTCACTTGGGGGTGATTTCTAGAAATGAGCCCTTGATGGTTCGGTCATTCGTTAGCACCCTTCGTGGAGCTACCTTCGATTGGTACCGCCGTCTCAAACCGGGTAGCACTACCAGCTGGGATGATATGGAGTCCATGTTTCTCTCCAACTTCTTCGATGACGATACCGAGATATCCATCGGAATGTTGCTTGATGAAAAGCAAAAAGATGGAGAAATGGTCGACACCTTCGTCAAACAATTTCGGAACAAGGAGATGAACTACCAAGATCCAATTACAGAGGAGTTTATTCTCCAGACTTGCCATAACAACCTGTCATTAGATGTGCTTGAGGTAATGGGAACGGCGCCCTCCACTACATGGAAAGACCTAAAAGTGCGTGGCAAGCAAGCCGAATGGTTCCTAAAGAGAAAAAAGGTGGAAAGAGGCCAGCCGGCTATGGAAGCCCCTAAACGGAACTTTGATTCACGCAGCAAGGGGAAGGAGCAGGCTAGAGTGGCGGTTGCAAACCAGACATTCTAACTACAACCCCAGCAGCAACTGCAGCAACGAGCGTCACAGCAGTCCCAATCTCAGTGGCAGTAAGGGCCGCAAAAGCAGAGGGCCTTAGAGCCGAGATTCCTGAAGTCCTACTCTTTCAGGGATGATGAGATTTCCGATCTCTTCAAGTAGCTAGTGGGGAACAATAAGATCAAGCTCCCTCCAATCCAGAATCAAGAGGAAGCGAAGAGGACAAACGACCCAAGGTACTGTGCTTACATTATAGCGGTTCACCACCCCACCAAGTCATGCTTCGACCTCAAGGATAAAATCCAGGCCTTGATTGATGTGGGAGTCATTACGATGAAACCGTCCAAGGAAAAGAAGGTCAGAGTGAATGAAGTGGCTATCAGCTTTGTGTCAGTACCTTTGACGTGGTTCGGGCCTGAGCCCATAGTAAAGGTGGCGATGAAGACGGTGAATAATGTTCAGCACAAACAATGCTAAAAAGAGCTCGTGCTACATACGGCCCCAAATGGCAAAGTGTTGTAGGTCCACCCGGATTTACTTGAAGATGATCAATGGGCAGTCTCCTCTTCGTCCAAGGAAAAGTCAAGGGGGAAGGGAAAGTTGTGTCATACTACTTCCACAGTCTTAGAGGAAGATGATGAACAGGTGGTGACGCTCTAACTCTTAGAGAAGGAACCTGAAGTCCACATCCACAGGAGTGGGTACGAGTACAGGTACAAGTACCCAGAAGTCCCTGATCCAAATGCCAAGATGTTGTTAGAGATAGGGGTACCAACAACTCACCTCACTCGCGCCGAAAAGGCACAACAGCAGGTAGCTACCAAAGAAACTGCAGCTAAGTTGAAGGAGAAATAACCACAGGAGGTTTAGCTTCTGAAGCAGTCTCGGTTCAATCGCCCAGTTGGAGGAGACAAACTGGGAAGCTCTAACTCCCCATATCGCTTCAACGTGATGGCTCAGCTGGCCAACATACCAGCGAGAATCACTCTCTACGAGCTTTTAGGACAGTCCAAAGAGACCTGAGAAGCCCTACAAGAAGCCTTGGCTGACTCTAATGTATTCCTTACTCAGATCAAGCCAGCTCCTGAAGAACCAGAGTCGTCGTCACAACATTGCAACCTGGCCGCCAAGCACCTCCCCTGCATCACCTTTACTAAGGAAGACATGTAGAGGAGGAATTCCATGCATGATAGGCCACTGTATTTTACTGAGTACATTAGCTCCAGTGAAGTTAACTGGATCCAAGTTGATCTTGGTTCCGCTGTGAGCATCATGTCCTTACGCCTTATGTACAGCCTCGGAATTCCTGCCAGTAAGCTGGCATCAACCGACATAGTGATCTACAGATTTAACACCAGCGGGTCTCGACCGCTTGGTAAAATTCGAATGAAGTGCTGAATGGGAGATTTGAAGTCCGAGGTCACGTGTTATGTGATCGATGCTGAGACTTCCTATAACTTATTGTTGGGGCGATCTTGGATCCACAATAATGTTATAGTTCCCTCTACTCTTCATCAGTGTCTTAAAATAGTAAACACCAATAATGAAGTCAAGACGGTGGTCATCAACAAACAACTGTTTAAGGGAATGGAGAATTATTTCACTGATTCTCTCTACGACAATGAGTCTGATAATGAATCATCGGCCCAAGGCACGGACAACGGTGGGGAAGTTGATACCAAAGCCGGGCTTGATTATGATGGTGGTTTTGCTTTAAATAACATTATACTGCTTGTAATCAATCTTGACGATGAAGAATCGTCGGATGAAGGCTGTAATTAGCAACTTGCTGACGAATTAATAAAAGATGATTTAGAGTACCCGTTGTCTTTGACTGATGTAATGACAGGATTATACAATGATCCTAACTTGCACCTACCAACACAATCGTCATGCATAACGCAGAAGCTGTTCCAAGAGTCCTTTGGGACAACACTCATCATCCCACGTAGATCAAGTAGTAAAAAAGACTTGGTCTACAGAAAAGGAGATGCAGTTCCAACGCCAAATCACTTCTTGGAGAAAGATGTCGATGACAACCAGCTAGCCTCCATGAGCTAGTGATTGGCGAAATGGGCCTTGCTCCTGTCCTAATACAACCTGCACTTCAAACAACAGAAGTCGGTCAAAGGACAAGCAATTTGCGATCTTTTGGCTCAAAACCCGACGACGGACGCAGCCGAGCTATATAATGACCTGCTGGATGAAGTCCACGAAGTCAACACTACATCGCACCAACAAATATGGCAGTTGTATTTTGATGGAGCATCTCGAGCTACTAATGTGGCAAGTGCCCCTGGATGTTCTAAGATCTCCGCTGGAGTCAGAGTTGTCTTAGTTTCCCCGGAGAAACACGTCATGCCCCGAGCTTACTCGCTCACTAGACTGTGCTCCAATAACGTGGCCGAATACAATGTGCTGCTTATTGGACTTAATTTCGCTAAGGAGCTGGGGGTCGAGTATCTCGAAGCATACGGCGATTCACAATTGATAGTCAAGCAGATCCGTGGTGACTACGAGGTCAAAAATCTAGATCTGGTTCCCTATCACCAAGCAGCCATTGAGATGGCAGACTCGTTTGAAGAGTTTTTCATTGAATATATCCTACGCCTTCAAAACACCTATGCGGATGCATTGGCAGCGTTAGCGGTATCATTGGCACAACCTCCTGAGACTGAGCAGCTGATTACAGTCAGGACTTATCAATTATTTATACCAATATATGCTGAGGTACAGGGAGGCAAGGGGGTGGTTACCAGAGAAGTATACACCACCCACGCCAAATTGGAGCCCCGAGATTGGCGCTTTCCCATTTTCGACTATGTGCTACATGGCATTCTGCCGGAGGACGTGAAGGAAAGAGAATATGTCCGCCGAAGAGCTCTAAAGTTCTTCTACGATACAGAAACCCAGATGTTATATCGTCGCGGGTACTATGGTCTCCTGCTCTGATGTCTTTCAAGCGAGGAGGTGGATGAAGTTCTTCGGGAAGCGCACAGAGGTGAATGCGGCGTGCACCAACCCGGTCCCAAACTCTATGACCGTATTAGGAGAATGGGGTATTTTTGGCCAATGATGGTCAACGATACGATCGAGTACGCTCAAAAGTGCCACGCGTGTCAAATTCATGCAAATTACATGCATCAGCCTCCAGAGCAGCTGCATCCTTCGGCTACATCCTGGCCATTCGAAACATGGGGAATGGACATCGCAGGTACCATTTTTCCTCCGTCGGTTAAAGGCGATTGGTTCATTCTAGCGATCATCGACTACTTTTCCAAGTGGGCTAAAGCGATCCCGCTGAAAGAAGTAAAGACGAGTAATGTCATCAAGTTCATCAAGCACCACGTCATCTACCGACACGGTGTCCCAAGGAGGATCGTGTATGACAACGGTCCTTAGTTCATCAGCAATTCCTTTATCAGGTTTTGCGAGAAGTTCAAGATCTAATACATCTCGTCAACAGCCTACAATCCTGCTGCAAATAGATTAGCGGAGGCGTTCAACAAGACGATCATCAAGATTTTATCAAAGGTTGTGAAGTCCAACAAGTGAGATTGGGATGATAAGCTTGGACAAGCGCTCTGGGCATATCGTACCACCATACGCATGCCAACGGGAGCGACCCCATACTCTTTGGTCTACGGGTGCGAAGCGGTTCTTCCACTAGAAATCCAAATTCCATCACTTCGCATCGCCCTTGCAACGGAGATGACAGTCGAAGAGCAACATCAAAAACGTCTCGAGGAGCTTGAGATGTTGGATGTAAAGTGCCTGGAGGCTCAACAATGCATTGAGTTTTACCAAGCAAGAATGTCGAAAGCTTTCAACAAGAAGGTGCTACAGAGGAGTTTCAAGGAAGGAGATCTGGTCCTCGCTGCTCGACGACCAATAATCCTCAACTCTAAGAAAAAGGTAAATTCGAACCTAAAAGGGAAGGCCCATTTGTAATAGAAACAGTCTATTCGAGTGGTGCTTATCACCTGATTACCCAGAATGGCGACCGGCAAAAGTGCCACGCGTGTCAAATTCATGCAAATTACATGCATCAGCCTCCAGAGCAGCTGCATCCTTCGGCTACATCCTGGCCATTCGAAACATGGGGAATGGAC
>JBAKGM010072953.1:0-13731 GCA_037177215.1 Asparagus racemosus
AATTAGTCTATAGCCGTGAAAACAAGCAACGAATGGACTGGTGGATGGAACACATATTCAAGAAATTACCTAGGCCATGGGACACTCTTTTAGAAGAATCATACCTTAAAAAGGTTCCCATACAAGACAGGTCTAGTGGATCTGTTCAACTCTTTATATTAAGAGAACTAGAGCAGTATTGTCAGCTATCATTGTTAGCTATCTAAGGCCTTTAAGCAAACTAAAAGGCAACTTAAAAACAGTGTTGTCAACTTTATATGCCTAGAAGTTGGCCACTACGTTAACGAATGTCCTAAAAAGAAAAATACAAATGAAATAAATTATAGAAGACATAACTGAATTTGGATTAGATCTCATAGAGATAAACCAACTCCAAATAGATTCTGACAATTCATACTATGAGTTAATATAAAAATTTGACACAGACAGTGAAGGGGATTATGAATATCCTCAAATTTACAGGATTATGAATATCCTCAAATTTACATGATAAATAAGGAGACTAGCAGTATATCAGAGGAAGATATAGAATCTTCTCAAACTGTTATACATGACCTTCAAGGAGAGGGATTCTCAGTTTCAGATGAGAACATAGAACGAATAAAATTAGCCATACCCAAACCTCATCAAAATGATGTTTATTGGAAAACATGTATTTTCAATACCAAATTCCTCAATAAACATTATTATATATTCGATCGAATCGATGGAAACACCGAATTACATGGGAAAGATAGCTTTAAAAGCAATCCACTCCTGAATCAAAGAAAAATAAATAAATTAAAAGAAAAATATAACGATATAAAATATCTTCATCTTGGACTTATCCAAGTCAAAATTACTCGACAATTCAAGTTTGGCATTAAGCCTATTATGGTACGCTTTGTGGATGAGAGAATAATTTTGAATCCACTAGATGACTTAGTAAGAGGATGTAAGTCCAATCTAGCCAATAGAATTCTTGGTGTCAATATTCACCAAGATTACTTTGTTGCTCTTAATGACCCTCACATATGTGATGTAGCAAAATTAAGCATTAATCTCAAAGTAATTGTGATGAAACCAGGTAGCCGAGTGCTAGAAACATAGTGGGAATCTGTAGTAGCACTCAGCCAGACATCCACTTTCTTTAGCAAAAAAACTTGAGAAGTAATTGGTTTATTTGAGGTACAACCTCGAAAGGTAATACAACCTCGAACAGTAAGCTTAAATGATCTTAAAATTGATCTCGATTTGGAGATCAATTGAATTCATAAAAAACAATATAAAAAGATATAAATACCTGAAGAAACATTTATGGTTTTAGCTAATACAATTTGAACTACATATATAAATCAACTAAGGAGTCTCTCTTTCCGAAAAGAGGAAGGCTCTAGCTCATCTTCTAAAGAGCAAGAAGAGGTTTTGAATCCACGGAAAAATATTCATCTTCCTGTGGAACAACCAAGATGTCCCATTATTACACTCGAAACATAATGAAAATTCATTTGTTAAATTTAGATAAGAAAACAAGGGTCAAATATTTCGCAAGCATAACAGTTGCATAGCTAGAATATAGTCATGTTATATACCACACATTAATTGATATAGGAGCCAATATAAGCATTATTAGAGGACAATTTCTCCTTCATCATACAGAATACAATGCAAAAATCCTCAAATAATTACATCCTTTATTGCTAAGGCAACAATAATGATTGAAAAAGTCAAAAATCTCCATGTTATCTTTGAAACCATAGACAAGAGGGAAATTCCTATGCCACTTTCACCCTATATCATGAAAAGTGATCAAATGGAAGATTTTATTATTGGGAATAATAATATAAATCATTGGTTTCCCGTTACCATCGATAAATATATTATTAAACTTAATTTTCTTCCAGACTAGAAGAAATTTCATATTCCCAAAATCTCTTTCATGCTACGCATAGGGAAAGGTTTTACTCTTACTCCTGCAGCACAGTGTGGTGAATTAATAACTCCTCCACCATAAAAAGAAATCAAGCAACTCAATTATAACATACCCGTTGCTAATTATTTTGAAAAAAGAACTATTCACACAATGTTATCACCATTAGACAGTGATAACCCCTTGTTACATTTTGATTAAAAGCCCTAGATATTGTACAATCTAATTAAAGGACGAGTACAAAGGGAAAAATATCAGGGTTAATCCTATAGCGGCTAACACTGAAGATAAGAAGGAGTTTGAAATGCAAATAGCAGAACTATTCAAACTTAAAAAGAATAAAATCATTCTTCTCCTGCTTTCATGGTAAGAAACCATGCTGAGCAAAAGAGAGGAAAAGCAATGATGGTTATTAATTATAAAAGATTAATGAAGCCACCAAATTTGAGGGGTTCTTCATCCCTAATAGCGAATTACTATTACACAGAATTTGAGATGCCAGATGGTTCAGTAAATTCAATGCAAAGTCATGATTCTGGTAGATCAAAATAAAGGATGAAGAATGCAAAAGGGTAACTGCATTCAGCTGTCCCAACGGTGGACATTATGAATGGAACGTTATGCAATTTGGCCTAAAGAATACTCCTCAAGTATTCTAGAAATGGATGAATAGCATTTTTAGGCATTTACTCTTTATTGTTGTCTACACAGATGACATTTTAGTGCTCTCAAAAACTAAAGAAGAACACAAGGAATAGCTGATAGTAGTAGCGCAGCTATTGCTCAATCATAATATTATTTTATCCCCTAAAAAGATAACCTTAATGAAAGAGGATATCGAATTTTTTCAAAAATGAATTAAATATGGTCATGTTGAACTGTAAGACCATATTATTACAAAGATCAAAGAGTTCAAAGTTAATTTTTAAACTCTAAATGACCTACAAAGCCTTTTAGGCTTACTAAATTATGGAACAAGGTATATACCTAATCTTTCCAAAAAAATGTCCTTGCTTCAAAATAAACTTACTAAAGAACAGAAGAAATTTAAAAGTATAAACAATAAAGGTATAACCCATTAGGATACAGACAAAACTAAAATTACACTCAATGATGAACACTTGGAAGAAAATAAAAGAATAAAAAATTATTTGTCAACCACAATCTGGAGATACATTAGTTATACAAATTGATGCTTCAGATACACACTGGGCAGGAGTTCTGTTTACAATTCTGCCAAAACATCCTCACTTCAAGTTGGTATCAAAGCCTAGATCAAGGGCAAAGATGAACCAATTAGACCCTGAAATATGTGCATATTGCTCTGGTAAAGTTAAAGGACCAGAGAAAAATTATGCTAAATATGATAAGGAATTATTAGATATCAAAAATACTATTAATTCTTTAAAAATATATCTACTATCATCTGAGTTCATTATTGAAACAGATAATCAAGTTTTTGCACAATTTCTTAAAAATAAAACTAATTCTTTAATTGGCAAAAATGTGCACAGAATTAGATGCTCCATGGAATTAAAGAACTATTTATACTGTTAGATATATCCTTAGATTCACTAATATTGGTGCTGATTTTCTTTCTTAGCATAGCTAGTTAGTCGCAATATAAAAAGCCTGATAAGGGTAAAGCACCTATTCCCCCTCAGAATAAGGTAAAGGAAAAATGTCTGGATAAAACAATCCCAATACTACAAATAGCCCAAATCATCAATAAGCATCTAAAAATATGGATAACAAGGAACAAGACATTGAAATTATTGCCCGATTTCTTATTAATCCAGATAGAACACTTACTGATGGATACAATGAAGTAATTAGATGCTAAACTTTTCTAATAAATCTTGAGGAACCATCTATAAAATAAAAATATACTCATCAATTAGTAGAGTATATTAAAATTATTACCACACTGATAATATCTACAAATGTCCTTATTATATCAGGTGCATTAAACACGAAAGAGACCCTCACGAAAAGGGAGGCAACTGATAGCGGCTTTGTAATCATGAAAGTAAAACAAAGCGTGAAGCATAGGAGAAAACCTCTCAAAATAAGAAGCCCAATGCTTCTCAAGGATATTAGAAAAAGCCTCTATAATTCAAAGATATAGTAGTTAAAAATTGGTACAACACCAGTTTACCAAAAGAGGACTATACATCAATTAACAACCTCTAGAAGAAGCTCCAGGAAATAAGAGTTTCTACTCCAGACACTAATGTCGGTATATCGGTATTAGAAAAAGTCATAAAGGAAAAGAATCAAAAGATTCAAGACCTTGAAAAGGGATATCACAGATGCAGAAGCATCATGGAAAATATTATAAGTCAATCAACCTTGACTATGTCAACGGAACTGAGGACTCAAAAAGAGCAAATGAGAAACTCTTTGGACTCAAGCTCAAGGGATCTGAGAACGATCCTGGAGGAAATTGAGATCAAAGATTTAGCACTGACCAAACTTGATGCTTTTGTCGAGTTGATTAATTATTTTAAGTTTGATATCTCAAAACATCAGACACAATGAAAACTAAATGACATACGTTCGATAGTTACCAGAGAAACCTGATTGATGGTCAAGCAATGCTCTCCTTCTTCTAAAAACTGAAGGATGATAGGATAAGCTCATTGTTCAAATCAGCTTCACAGGTTATATTGAATCAATATGACCGACCTCAGGTACTAGCCAATTTTGAGCTAATACCCCGCACATAAAGAACATATTCGAAAGGGTCTAGTATATAGATTGTATCTTGATAAAACTAGATCCAAAGAATATAAGCCCTTCATTTTTGAAATTTATAGTCAAACACTTGAAGAAACGGGCAAATTTCAAATAGTCTTTGAGTTCACCATATGGTCAATATGGAAAGAATGCAATCTGTTTGAATTCTATCCTTCCTATCAAATCTAGAGGATAGACCCCTTAGCAAGGGAACCTCACTTCAGGCATATTCCATTTAACGAAAAGGAGTATGATCTTGAGGAGGAAAAAGAATTGGCAGCAATCAAGTTATTTGAAGCACTACATTACAATAATGAGAAAATGATAATAAAAGATCATATTATTTTTTATCTCCCTAGATTGGTCTTCAAAGAAAAAGAACTACAGGAGGAGTTTGAAGAGACTATGGTCTTAGGACCGGCCGCTCGCCGAGCTAAGGAGCAGTAAGAGTTAATGATGAGCACAAGAGAGAGAGCACGTCTCTAGTGCGCTCATTTGATCAGGATACAGCTCCCGAGACTGACTACGAAGCATGGTGGAACTAACTTGACCCTAGAAGGAGCACTGAGAAAAGCCAGGAGGGCACGAGAAAGATCATCACTCTTCCAAAAATAGAGTTACTTTACTAAAGTTACTTTTTAAAAAAGTTACTATTAAAAGTAACTTTATTAAAGTTACTTTAGTTACTTTTTCAAAAGCTACTTTTGTAAAGTAACTTTAAAGATTCTTTAAGTCAGTTTTGAGTCTATATATAGGAAGGGTTAGGGTTTGTAAGAAGTGTTGAAAAATTAAAGAAAGAATATTGTAAGAATATTTGAATATTTATTTAGTATTTATGAGAATTCTTGAAGAGGAAGATTGGACAACTTGCTCCATACTAGTTCTAGCTTAAGAAAGAACTCCATTCCTTTAGATTCAGTCCATTTGCAAAAAGTTCCTCCAAAAGATCTCATGTCTATGTACCCTGACTGCATTGCTTGATCAAGGAGTAGAGATTTAAAAATTGAACCAGGAATGTACCTTTTTCTAAATGAAGGATCAGATGAGACCAATCCTTGACATTGAAGTGGCACTCCAAGAGTTCTTAACTTTCTTCAATTGAAGGAGAACCCATAGCCATAGATAGAATCCCAAAAGTTAAAAACTTTTCTATCTTTTCCTTGACGGATGAGCGTGTGGGGATAACAGGGATGTTGATTCGCAGAGGAGCAACTGTAGGCATTGAAAATTGCTGATGAACCCTAAGTATGATTTAATCATGACAAGATTTAAGAACGACATCATCAAAATCTAAGGAAATCAACCACGGGGGTAAAACTAGCGCATACATGTTCAAGACACTTATTGTGTTTCGGCCATGTCCGAGACACATGTTGTGTCTCGGCCATTACCGAGACACTTACTGTGTCTAAAATATTTCTACGTGTTTTATTGCTATTCATGGGGCCCATTTGACCTTTTCAACACGTGGGAATGTTCATTTACATTAGTGGGTGGTTACATCCTTAAAAAATACCCACTAAGCGCATAAATGGGGCATTAAACATGCCTTAAAGGAGGGAGGAGTAGTTACAACAAGAGGACACCTGATCTCTTCGGCCGAGACAGTTTTGGGCCAAGACACAAAAAGTGTCTCGCCCACTGCGCAATTCTAGCAGGTCATAACTTGCGTTCTTTTCAACGGTTACACCTCTTAAAGGCTATAAATAGCCCCCTACGCTTATTGAAGATGGGAGCTTAAATTTTAGCATCGGGGATCCAGATTTTTGGAGCTGAGAACTTTTGGAGATCTAAAGATTTTAAGAGAAAGAAATCTAAACAGAGCAGAGAATCCAACAACATTCCATTGGGAGATTCCTCGAGTTTAAACTTTGCCTTAAATCTTAGGAAGAGTAGCTATCTTACTTAGCTAAGATATTTGTTTAATTTCTTATTTCCTTAGCGAAATAGAAACTCAACCCCATCAATTCGATGTTCGTTACTCGGTGGCCTACGGACGATGAGTCCCCGGCACAGGCAAAGAACTCACAGGAGCTCACTACATAGTGACTTCTATTCGAGTTTTGTACGAGAGTGAGATTATTTTCTTTGTATTAGAGAGAGTTACACGTGTAATCTTTCACTTGTTTTCATTTTTGAAATATTTTGAAATGGAAACTGCAAAGAACTAGCTCGTTCTCAGGGGAAACACGATGGAAACCACAGTGGGAGCCAATAGTCTCAACATTGAGACTATTGTGTCATAGCCAAACAATGATCAACCCGAACTTATGGTTGATGGACTAGATTATATCTTTGATCAAGCCAAGTTTGAAGAGTACCTCTCTTCCTCTTCATTAAGACCATCCTCATCTCGCAAGCATCAGAGGGTTTCATCTCTAAGGAGGGAAGTCTAACTTGTCAGCAAGGGTGATGAATCTCACCCAGTTGTGGTGGAGGTTTCCCCTCGCAACAATTCCTTGGCAAACTACAAAGCTGGAAGCTCTGCTCATGGTGGCTCTATTTTGATAAAAGAGTCATCTTACAAGATCTCTGCAACTCTGTCGAAGAGGGCTCGTCAGAGACAACGTTAAAAGATAGCCCGTCAATTTGCAAAGGCCATAAAATCGATGGACGGAATTCACTATTACACGAATTCACGTACTTAGAGGCGTCAAGAAACTATAGCGTCTCAATCCTAAATTTTCAGCACTCCGATCAAGGAGGAATAGATTCCCATTAAGAGGACCCGTCCGACGAGGAAGGAGCACGCCCATAAGCGTCGTGCACGTGCCTCTCGTGCATGTGATGTTATACGCAAGGCGCAAGAGTTGAAATCAACAAAGGGATCAATTCAAAAAGCTTGGATCCTGAAATCTGCACAAAGTTCAAGACAGAATCTGGCCCAAGGCTCTGCCTTTGGCCGAGACACTTCTAACTGTCTCGTCCAAAGAGCCTTTAACCGAGACACTTCCAACTGTCTTGGACAAAGAGCCTTTGCCCGAGACAGTCCAAAGTGTCTCGGTCAAAGAAATCTCAGCCAGGACACTTCCAACTGTCCCGGCCAAGGGGGTTCTCCTTAGCTTCATCCATCCACTTATCTTGTTGCTAAATCAATGAGAAAGCCTGAGAATCCATCCAAACTTGCAACTTCGGTGCTTAATCACCTCAGACCACAGCCTGAAACCTAAGGCAAAACACTAGTGAAGGAATGCTTGGGTCACGTAGTCCATACACGACAACAGACTGGGGGTCATGTCCAGACTCGAACTAGTGTTCAGAAGTGTCTCAAGCAAGCCGGGACATCTGAAGCCTCAAGAATTCCTATCGCGTCTCTTTTGAGCATCCCTCAGGGGGTCCACGAGTCTGTTGAAGGGAAGAATTGTAAGCATGTAATTCGCATAGTTGCAAGAGATGACCATACAATTATGGTTTATGCAAGGGCAACCTCAGTTGATAAACAATCAAAAGCGCCTGTTAGCAAGTGTGCCAGATCAAATGGTCAACGTCCCCAAAAGAAGATGTGTCTTCCAATCAAAGATAATGTTACACTTAGGGGTGGAAGTGCAATTCACGACGACCTACAACAGCAAGCAATATGGCGCCCTAGTTGACCGCATCATCAGGCTGGGGGTGGCGACACACGAAAAAGAACAATTGATGGAATAGATTGTTCTTGCTCGTGTGCACAACTGATCAAGACACTATTATCAGCTTGTGATTGCTCCACGTCGGAAGCTCATCTGCAAAGAGCTTCAGTGTTCGAAAGGCTTTCCTTGCCAACAGCCGAAGAGTCGAAGCCAAGGCCAAGACATTTCCGAAGAAGAAAGTCTGCCATCCAACGAGATGAATTCCCTGAAGTTACCATTAGCATGGTAAACAAAGGAAAAGGAGAAGCCGCAGCAGACACATATCCTGACTTCACTCCTGAAGGAAAAGTCGGCACCCGAATTTCCCAGAAAATGTCTCGATTACAACTGCGAGCTACAAGACGCGGAGATTATAGAAGGATGCATGAAGGGGATTCATCTGAAGATGAGATCTCTGACGCCTACTCAGCGATAGCATCTCACGACACGATATCGAGTGTAGGTCAGGCTAGAGAAGCTTATACTATTACTCCTAAAACACTGGCTCAGATGTTGCAAGAAGGCTTAGCCAAACAAAGAGAAGAGCTCAGAGCCGAAATGAAAACGGAAATTGAGTTAGCCATGCTGCAGATGAGAGAGTTGCAAAGTCAGAAAGCTACACAACCTGAGTCTAGTCAACAAGGCAGAACAGTCACCATGTCGCTCACAATATTGAAGATAGCAATATAGAAGGGGATGAAACCGTCATTGCCAACCCATCTTCAACGAAAACTACCTTAGGAACTCAAAGTGGAGATGGTCCAACCTATCACACTGAGAGTAATCTGAAGCAAGGCGAGGGTGAAAGCAGAAAAATGAAAGAGCTTGAAGGCAAGATCAATGCTCTGATATCCGCTCAAGAAATCAAGAAGACCGGCATTCTGTGTCCATACTCGAGAGAGTGGGATTCAATTCCGTACCCATCAAAGTTCAACTTGATTAACTTTACACCATTTGATGGGAGAGGCTCACCCACACAACGTTTAATCTACTTCAAATCTTATCTGGGTGTGATCTCAGGTAATGAGCCTTTGATGGTTCGGTCATTCGTAGGTACCCTTCGCGAGGCTGCCTTCGATTGGTATTGAAGACTCAAGGCTGAGAGTATCAATTGCTAGGATGACATGGAGAGTTTCTTTCTTAACAACTTCTTTGATGATGATACTAAAGTCTCGATTGGGACTCTCTTGGATGAAAAGCAGAAGAGTGGAGAGTCGATTGACTGTTTCGTTAAACGCTTCCGCAACAAAGCCATGAACTGCAGGGATTCGGTCACCGAGGAATTCATACTACAGACATGCCACAACAATCTTTCTCTAGATTTGTTAGAGGCCATGGGGGTTGTAGCACCGACCACATGGAAAGACTTAAAGCTTCGAGGAGAACAAGCAGAGTGATTCCTCAAGAGAAAGAAGAATGAGAGAGGCTAACCAATAAGGGGACCCTCAAAGTCAAATTTTGTGTTCCGTGGTAGAGGAAAGGGACCAGCTACTGCTATTGATACCAATTAGACGTTTCAGCAGCAATGTCAACAATCGTCACAGCAGTAGCAACCACAACTGAGATTCTAACAAAAATCTCAAGAGTTGCAAAAGGCTCTAGATTCAAGGTTTCAGAGAACTTACACCTTCAAGGAGGAAGAAGTTCCAGTCATCTTTAAATATCTTCTGGATAATAACAAGATCAAGTTGCCTCCAATAACAAATCAGGAGGAGGCTAATAAGGTCTCAGACCCAAAATAATATTCATACCACAGGAGGGTCCATCATCCGACTAAGAATTGATTTGTCCTTAAAGACAAGATTCAAGCTTTGATCGATGCCTGTATCATAACGGCAACGAAAGAAAAGAAAGTCGGTTCAAATATGGTAGCTATACATTTTGGATCCATGCCACCTATGATGTACCAAAACAAGATTATCCCGAAAGTGGAAGTCACGACAATCAACGATGATCCGTATGGTCAACATCAGAAGGGGTTAGTTTCACATACAGCTCGTAATGGTGAAGTACTTTAGGTTCATCCAGACCTCCTTCAAGATGAGCAGTGGGCCGGATCTTCCTTAGCACAGAAATTCAGGTATAAAGGCAGGTCCTGTGGTCACATCTCAGCAACTCCAGAGAAAGGCGATGAGAAGATTCCAACCCTTTCGTCTTTCGAAAATGAGCATGAAGTTCTTGCAACAGAAGGAGAACCAGTTTATGCCACCAGGAGCGGACACGACTATAGATACGAGTTCCCCGAAGCTTCTCATCCAAATGCTAAGACGCTGACGAAGCTAGGAGTGGCAATAACTCCTCCTATGCACACTAAAAAATCACAGCAGCAAGAGATCATCAAGGAGGACATGGAAAGACTGAAAGGGAAGCAACCCCAACAGGTTCAAGCCCCGAAGTAGTATCGATTCAATCATCCGATTGGAAGAGACAAACTGGGAAGTTTGATGACCAGTATCGCTTCAATGTCATGGCTCAGTTGGTCAATATCCCGGCAAGAATAACTCTTTACGAGTTGCTGTAACTCTCTAAAGAGACCAAAGAGGCTTTACAGGAAGCATTAGCTGATTCGGAAGCCTTTATCACGTAAGTCAAGCAGGTTTCTGAAAAGCCTGAACACTGTAACTTGACGGCTAAGCATTTCCCTTGCATCACATTCACTTGAGATGATATGCAAGTGAAAATTCGAAGCACGACAAGCCTTTGTATTTTACTAGGTATATTGGCTCAGTTGGCGTCAACCGAATTCAAGTCAACCTGGGATTTGCAGTCAGCATCTTGCCACTCCAATTGATGTATCATCTCAGAATTCTGGCTAGCAAGTTGGCTTCTACTGGCACTGTCATCTACGGATTCAATACCAGTGGTTCCAGACCTTTAGGTAAAATCCGTCTAAAATGCTAGCTTGGGGATCTCAAGTCTGAAGTTACGTGCCATGTCATCGACGCAGAGACTTCTTACAATCTACTATTGGGTCGACCTTAGATCCATAGAAATGTCATAGTCCCGTCTACATTACATCAGTGTTTAAAGTATGTAGACGCGGATAATGTAGTCAAGACGGTGGTCACGGATAAGCAGCCATTCAAGGGGTTAGAAAATTATTTTACTGGCTCCCTTTTATACGGCGTTGTATCTGATACTGAACCATCGGCCCAGGATACGGACATCGGAAATGAAGTTGATACCGAAGCAGGGCTCGATTACGATAGAAATTTTGTACTTAATGACATTGAGCCTCTTGTAATCGATCTTGACAGAGCTGAATCGTCAGGAGGAGGTTGTAATTAGCAACTTGCTGATGAGCATATAATAAATGACGATTGAGAGTATGTACCTAGTGTTGATCGTGTAATATAGGAACTGTATAAAGACTACAATGTGCACGTACCACTCTCATTAGATAACCAGATGAAGAAATGCCTCCAAAGCTCAACGGGATCAACTTTCGTCGTTCCTTCAAAAGATGTTAAGGAAATAATCTTCGGGAAAGGAAAAATATCTCCGCTGCAAAACCTCTTCTCGACACCCGACCTCTTTGTCTGAGACAGTACGAGCTCTTTGTCTCCGGGAAAGGAAAAATAGCTTCGTCTTAATCTCAGGGTCTAGTGCGTGACATTGATTTGTCAATTTCATCCACTCTGGCGATCATCTCCTTCGTGAGTTGGTCCCTGTCGGTATTTTATTTCCTTCATAAAATAAATACTCTTGATCCATAGATCTAGCATCTAGATCAGATTACGCAGCGGTCCACAGACACAAAAAGTCCCCAGCACAGGCAAAGACATCCATGCAAGCGAGGATCTGATAAACGGATTGCGCGTTTGTTCATTAAGGGTCAAAAGTTACAATCTTTTTGATTTTTTCATTGTAAGCCTTATAAAAAGGCGATCTTTATTTGAATTTTTGTTGTAAGCAAAACAAGTTGTAACAGATTCAAAGCAATGGAAATCAAATCAAATTTTTCCGCTGGTGATCACATCGAGAGCCACTGGCCTCAGATCCGAGGTCGTAGTGTCGTAGCTGCGGATCCCGATCCCAGTGGAAGAAGAGGTCGAGTTCAAATTTGACCAACAGAATTTTGAGGAGTATCTCTCCGTCTCCTCCACATCTGCTTCTCCCCGTCGCTCTAAGAAGATCTCCGCTACAAGGACAATTCGTTGGGCCTCAGATGCAGAGTCTCAGGATGACGAATCCAACCCCGCTACCACCAGTAGCGGTAAAATTTCCTCGGCCCCCGCAGCCCAAGTTCCCCCCGCGCCCGAGATGACCGCCGATGGCATGCCCCTGCTCTCCAAGCGAGCACAACAAAGGCGATGACAGAGCATTGCACGCAGGTTCGCCAAGGCCATGCAATCCATGGATAGAATCCGCTACGAGGCGGATCTAAGATCCAGACTAATGCAGAGGCTCCAGCCTCAAGTGATTGACGGCCCCTCAAGCCGTCGACAAATGAATGGGTCCGGATCAAACAAAACCGTTCCACGCTTCAGGAGCACATCCAGAAGCGTCGCGCACTCCTTGCGCAGGCACGGGCTTTGGTGCAACAAGCCCGTCAACTGAAGAAGGAAGAGACGGTCAAGAAGCCACCAACAAGCCACCAGGTCTAGAGGCCCAAGTCCGTCGGCACTCCAACCCCAACGAACACGGCATCCAAGCCTAAGTCCGCCGGCATTCCAACTCCTGCCCCGGCGCCCAAGCCAAAAGCTACAAGCACCACAACACTAACTGCCCCGGTGCTGTAGGCGTTGAAAATTGCTTATCAGTGCCCAAATCAGACTCGTGAAGATTGGTTCGCAACCAACGAACCGTCAGCCGACACAACCGACGAACCATCAACCGACGAGTCATCAACCGACGCAACCGACAAGCCGTCAACTGACGAGTCATCAACCGACTCAACCGACGAGCCGTCAACCGACGAGTCGTCAGCCGACTCAACCGACAAGCCGTCCACTGACGAACGACTGACGAACTGTCAATCAACGCAATCGACGAACCGTCAACCGAAACAGCTGACGATGCAATAACGCCGCGAACGCATGAAGCGCATCGACGAACGCCCGAACCTAGTCGACACGGCGTACACGTCGACACGGCGTACACGTCAACGGAACGACGTACCGCGGAATAAGTCCGACGGTCACGTTCCAAAGCGGTGGGAAATCAGCTCGACGAGTTGATTAGACTCGAGCGTCAACGCGAACGTAAGCGACAACGAACAAACGAATCAATCGGACTCAAATGTCGACGCGAACGAAAGCGACGACGAATCGACGGATCAGTCGACTTAATTCCAGACTCAACAAAAGACCGGAATACAAGCTGAACAGAGAAGAACTCAGCGGGAAAGTCGGAAAACGACGAAAAAAAGTCGAAAAACGGCAAAACGCCAGGACGCGCGCACTTGGGCGCCAAGTGCAGCGGCCTGGCCACTGCACCGGTGCACCTGGTGCAGCGGCCTGGCCGCTACACCGG
>JBAKGM010072990.1:0-13728 GCA_037177215.1 Asparagus racemosus
GCCTCGGCCTGAGCCGAGGCGCCCATTTGGGATGTTTCCTCTTTTTTCTCCTCTTCTCCGATTTCTTTCAGTGCTTATCTGTTGGTTTATCTGAGTTTGGTTCATCTGGTTGTGTCGGATCAAGAATCTGATTGATCAGATTCCGTTAATTCTAGAATTCGCTCGGTATAATTCCGTCAGCGTTTGAGTACGGTTATTCCTGCTGACACCGGCGCCTGAGTCCAGTCGACTCGCCTTGTTGATTCCCACCAACTCGAAGCTTCGTCATTGGATACGTCGCTTCATTGATTTATAGGACCGCCGACTCACTTCATGCATTCGTCGACTCGCCTTATGCGTTTAGCGGCTTGGTCGCATTGCTTGATGGTTCGTCGGTCACGAACCCGCTGACACGAGTCTGGCTCGAGCAGTGATAAGCGATTTTCAACGCCTACACTTGGCCTGTGTCCGGGACTCTTTTTTCTGTCCGTGGACCACCGCGTGATCAGATCTAGATGCTAGATCTACAAATCTATGGTGATTATTTCACGAAGGAAATAACTGCCAACGGGGATCAACTCATGAAGGATATGATTTTCAGAGTGGGTAAAATCGACCAAGCGAAGTCACGCACGAACCTTGAGATTAAGACGAAGCTTAATCTAGAGGGTAGACATATAGATCTGACCTGAATCGATATAGATCTGGTTTGGATCTCCTCCAAATCTCCTCCTCACTGCGTGAATCTGAGTCAGAGTGAGTTCTTTGCTTGCATAGGATGTAGATCTAAATTTTCTCCTTTGTAAAAGCTTAGATCTGTGCAAAAAGCTCTCACAAATCCAGCCCAAAAGGAGAAAAATTCCAACCCTTGACAACTAAAACCCCCTCCTATTTATAGGCAAATGATAGAGAGAGGGGGGAAATGTGGCTATGGGAGCACTTGGCTCGGCCTTGGCCGAGACTTTTCTCAACCATGGCTGAGTCACCTCGACCTTGGCCGAGCTGTCTCCACCAAGGCCGAGTTGTCTTGGTCTTGGCTGAGTTTTCTCAGCTAGGGCCTTTTTCTCGTAGCCCTGTTCTAATGATTTTTTCAGACCCAGTTTATTCGGTCACCTTGATTCTCGTATCCAGTTGACTGTCTAGTCGATTCTGAGTTCAATTGACTCAATTCCATCATCGTTCGAATCCGGTCGATCCATCTTGTCGAAACTCGCTGTTCTAAAGCTTCGTCGTTGAATTTATTCCATGATTTGTCACTTCACTGACTTGCATGCCACGCCGATCCGCTTCATGCACTCGTTGACTCGCTTTATGCATTTTGCAGCGTGCTTACATCGTCTGCGGTTCTTGGTTGCATCGTCGGATGGGTCGTCGATTGGCAATCCATCACCACGAGTCATGTTTCGGCACTGATAAGCAATTTTTAATGCCTACATCGCATGCATTGCCAGTTTAGTCTTTTTCTAATTGAAGAAGACACCAAAGTTCAATTCTGGTGAATTTTATCCTAAAGCCTAAGAAGGGATAAAGCCAACGCCTAATATGCATTGCCGGTTAATTCTTAACAGTAAAAAAGAATGAACGCTGACATATTTAAAAGTGTGGCAGGTTGTTATTAATAACACCAGAATCCATGCCTTACATGTGTGAAGAATTTTATTCTGAATTCTAAGTAGGGATAAGTCAACACCTCACACGCATTGTTGGTTTAGTCTTTTTCCGATTGAAGAAGACACCAAGGTTCGATTCTGGGGTATTTTATCTAGAAGCCTAAGAAGGGATAAGTCTACGCGTAATACGCGTTGTCGGTTAGTCTATCCCCATGAAAAAGATGAAGTCTACGTATTCGATATCGTAGCCTAAAGCCTAAAAGAGTCTCATTATTTTAGCACAACGTTACGTGCGGAATGGGTTTATATAATCCACATGCTAGCCTGATTCAAACAGTAATCGGTAAAGGTACATCAAATCCATAATGGCTGGGGTTGGCTAATAACCCTAAAATCAACGCCTAACACACGTTGCCGGGTAGTCTCTTGCCCGTAAAAGTGTACCAAGCCTATGTATTCAATATCATAGCACTAAGTCTAAGAGAGTTTCATTCTTTTAGCACAACAGTATGTGCAGAACAGGTTTAGATAATCTGCACGCTAGCCCAATTCAAACGGTAATCAGTAAAGGCTCATCAAATCCGTTGATGGCTGAGGGTTTGCCAAAAATTCTACGAGTGTTATGGTTAATTATTTCGAATGAAATAAAAGAATCATAATAAAAAGAGGGAAATTTATTCAAGTTTATGCTAAGAGATCTGTTAGAAATCCTCCTGCAACTCGCCCTGAGAGAGTCCTCCTTGGCATTCAGAGTCTTCGAAGCTTTTGTTTCTCAGACATTGCAGATTGAGCTTCTTCTGCAGTGACCCTTGTCAGTTCTAGGACACTGAAGTTTTCTCCCTCCACCTGGGGATCTCGCCTGAGCTGCGCCAGCTTGGCCACACTTGAAGCAAGACGAGAGTGGGTATCGCTTAGAAATGTTGACTTCTCGACAAGTACCGTTTCAACATAGTCCACCCCAATCCCGCTACATTTGAACCTCGAGTCTAGAAAAGACTCGAGTATCGCATCATGCCTCCAGGCAGGACTCCACTCGATTAGCAAGTGCAGCTTCATGGCTTAGAAGTGCTATCGGAGGAGAAACCACCGTTGATGCATCGACTGCTTCAAATGGTCTCACAGCATGGTTAAGAGGAACATTAAATGAGGAACTGAAAAAATGAGCCTCGATGGAGCTCCTGCCAGCAATGAAAATTTTATCAAATTGAAGCACTGTAATTAGCAAGAGGGAGAAGCCATACCTTCAGAGGAGAGGAACAAACCTCGACATCTTCAAGAATTGTTAGCTCAGGTGATATATCACTAAGAGGATGATCATCTCGGGGCGTGCCATGTGTCAAGTCATCCATGAGTGTGTCCACAAGCAGGCCGAGGCGGCATCAAACCAGCCCCGAATCAGCCTACCAATTTGTTCCTTCTCTCTCTCACACATTTGAGGGACCTCGGAGATTTATTCAGTGGGATTATCACCTCATAAAGGTCACTTTGCATCTAGATCAATTATTTCAAGTCCTGAAAATACTCTAAAAAGGTATACGAGTATAAACTATTTCTTATTTTAGTCGAGAAGTTCCTGAAAAATATTTTTTATATTTTAAGGATAACTCGCCCGCCTCCAAACGGGTATATGAGGATAAACTAATCCCCAAAAGTCTAGTAAACGTACGAGTATAAACTATGTTGACGCCGATCAACGCGTCACCGAAGAATTCGCTGATCAAAGGTTGGATTTCAAAAAACAATTTTGACACCAGAAAACGCGTCGCAGTGAAGAATTCTCTGATCAGAGGTTGAATTCCGAACAAATTTTGATGCCTGTTAGCACATCGCAATGAAGAATTCCCCGATTAATAGAAGAGTCTCAGAAAACGTTTGATGGTTAGTTGCACGACAACTCACCAACACGAGTCAAAACCAAATGCAGTACCGTGATACTTTCAGCCATCCTACAAAGCACTGGAGAATCTGGAAGGATTGGAGGAATCAAATTCTGAAGCTAATCTTAGGTTCCGTTATACCTATTGAAGGTTAGGGCCTATCATATCCAAAGTATTTCAGGCTCGTCTAAAAAGATCAAGACTGAACCACTTTGGAGGGGGTATCTGTAGGCATTAAAAATTGCCTATAAGTGCTCGAATGTGACTTGTGACGATGGATTGGTAATCAACGACCCATCCGATGATGCGACAAAGAACCACTGACAACGCAACCGCGGTGCAAATGCATAAAAGCCAGTCGACGAATGCATGAAGCGAGTCTGCTGGCGTGCAAGTCAATGTAGTGACGAATCGTGGAATAAATCCAACGGCGAAGCTTCACATCAGCGACTTTCGACGATACGGAATCAACCGAACTCAAATGTCAACAAGACGAAATCAACCGGACTCAGACATCAATGGAACTGAGTCAATCAAACTCTAGAATCAATGAGACAATCAACCAGACTCAGGAATCGAGGCGACCAGATAAACCAGGCTAAAAAAATTGTCGAAAACAGAGCTATGAGGAAGGCCAAAGTCGAGACGACTCGGCCAAAGCCGAGGCAACTCGGCCAAGGCCGAGACAGCTCAGCCAAGGCTGAGGTAACTCGGGCAAGGCCGAGATACCTCAGCCTTGGCTGAGACATCTCGACCAAGGCTGAGGTAACTCAGCCTTGGTCGAGACTGGCTGGGCCAAGGCCGATACAGCTCGGCCAAGGCCGAGCCACAAAGCTCCTCCCTCTTTTGCCTATAAATAGAGAGAGGGGGTATCATTTGCACGGGGCTAGAGTTTTTGCACAGGGTGAGAGAATTTTCACAGATCTGAGCTTCTTCACAAGTGAGAATTCAAATCCGACTTCCTGCACATGAGATCCGGACTTCCCAACGCAGATCTACGCAGTGAGCAAAGGAATTGGACGGGATCTAGGTTAGATCTACAGATCCACCCTCAAGATTAAAGTTTTGTCTTAATCTCAGGGTTCGTGCATCACTTCGCTTGGTCGATTTCACCCACCCCGGCAAATATCACCTTCGTGAGTTAATTCCCGTTGGTGGTTATTTTCTTTGTGAAATAATCCTCATAGATCTATAGATCTCGTACCTAGATCTAATCACACGGTGGTCCACAGATAGAATAGAGTCCCCAGCACATGCCAAGATCCCACGCAAGCGAAGATCCGACGAATTGATCCCGTGTTTGTTCAAACAAAGGGTGAAAAATTTGTAATCTTTTTGATTTTCATTGTAAGCCTTATAAAAAGGCAATCTTTTTATTTGAATATCATTGTAAAAGTAAATAAGCTGTAATGAATTCATTCAATGGAAATTGAATTAACTTTCCCTGTGAACAGCAGCCGGGTAGTGTATTCTCGTGAGAAAGACAAAGCCTATGTATTCAATATCATAGCACAAAATCTCAAAGAGTTTCATTCCTTTAACACAACGTCACGTGCGGAATGGGTTTGGATAATCTGCATACTAGCCCGATTCAAATGGTAATTGGTAAAGGCCCATCAAATCTGTTAATGGCTGGGGGTTGGCTAATAACCCTAAAGTCAATGCCTAACATGCGTTGCCAGTTACCCTCTTACCTGTGAAAGAAGACAAAGCCTATGTATTTAACATCATAGCACCAAGTCTAAAAGAGTTTTATTCTTTTAACACAATGTCACGTGCAGAACAGTTTAGATAATCCACATGCTAGCCCGATTCAAACGGTAATCGGTAAAGGCTCGTCAAATCCATTGATGGCTAAGGGTTTGCCAAAAATCCTATGAGTATTGTGGTTGACTATTTCAAACAAGATGAGAAATCATAATAAGCAACAATAAAAAGGAGGGTAGAAATTTATTCGATTAATGAAGAGTCGAGTCTTTCAACGAAGAAATTGCAGCTATTCAAACATCAAGTTTAACATCAAGTTTATGGCAAAACATTTGTTGTTCTAACTTGGACAACTCATTGTTGTAATCTTGTTGGAGCTCCTTCTGCAACTCAGCCCTGAAAGACTCCTCATTGGCGTTCAATATCATCGCAGCTTCTTCCTCAACTTCAACTAGCTTTTGTTCCGAGAGCTCCACTTTCTTGGATATGGCGGTTTGAGCTTCCTCTTCGTTAACCCTTGTCAACTCCAAGACACTTAAGTTATCTTCCTCCACCTAAAGTTCCCGCCTAAGCAGCGCTATCTTGGCCTCACTTGATGCAATACAAGAATGAATGTTTCTCAGGGATGTTGATTTCTCAACAAGTGCGGTTTTAACCTGATCTACCCGGTCTCGCTGTATTTGAACATCGAGTCTAGTAAAAATGCAAGCATCGTGCCATGCTTCCAGATGAGATTCTACTCGATTAGCTATATACAAAGAAGCACCTTGTGCTTGCAACTCCTGTAATTTCTGAAGCTTGAGTTCCAGACGATCATGATCATTTGCAATTACCTTGGCTAACTCTAGGTAACCAGCATCCCTTATCAAGGCCGTTCTAGGGCCAAGGACCGGCCTGAACTAACAGAGAGAAAGCTCACTGTGGAGAAGCTTGTCAATCATCATATTTATGAAAGAAAAGAATGAGCAGACTTCCATACAGATAATAATCTGAGCTGGGTTGTTGTCTGACATCAACGCCCTCGCCATATCATGGAGTTGAGATGTAAGCCCTGCAAAAAAAAGAGGGGGGAGTTTTGGGGGTTTTAAACCAGCCTCAAGTCGATCCAAACTAGCCCAGAACAGGACTAAACTAGTCTTGAACCAGACCCTGAACTAAAATTCAAACCTGGGCTAAACCAAGCATCAAAACAGCCCCGAATCAGCCCATCGAGTGATTCCTTCCCTTTCTTTCTCCCTCCCACACATCTGGAGGGGCCCTGGATATTTATTCAATGGGGTTATCACCCATTGAGGGTCACTTTTCATCTGGTTCAATTTATTCAAGCCTCATAATTACTCTAATAAGGTATACAAGTCTAAACTGTTTCCTATTTTTGTTGAGAAGTTTCTAGAGAATATTTTTATAAAATAGTCTTAAGGATAACTAACAACCTCGAATAGAAATATTGATTCCCGAAACCCCCGGGAGTATATGAGTATAAATTGGTTCTCCTAGCTCCAACACCTTAAGAGCTTAAACTGTGCTGACACCGATCAATGCGTCGCAAATAGAGAATTCACCTACTAAAGGAGAGATCTCAAGAAGTTTGATGGTCAGTTCTACAACAACTCACCAACACGAGCTAAAGCAAAAAATTTAGTTACCAGCTTCAGTTCAATATTTCGACAGCGGTCAGACAATAAATGTAACACTGTGACACTTTCAGTCGTTCGACAAAACACCGGATAATCTGAAAGAATTGAAGAAATCAAGATTTGAAGCTAGGTACTATTATGCCGACTGAAGGTCTGGACCTATCATGTCTACAGTATTTCAGGCTCTTCCATAAAAGAATGAGATTGAAACAATTTGGAGGGGGTATCTGTAGACATTGAAAATTACCTATAAGTCCCCGAAGATGACTCGTGACAATGAGTTGACGATCGGCGAGCCATCCGACGATGCAACAGTGAACTGTTGACGACGTAATGACAAGTAACCGTAATGAAAATGCATAAAGCGAGTCGATGAAATGTATGAAGCGAGTCAGCGAGACGTGCAAGTCAGCGAAACGACGAATTGCATACAAATAATAGAATAAACCCAACTATGAAGCTTCAGATTAGCGAACATCGAGGAGACTAAACCAGATCAGACACGAAAAATGATGGAAAAGCCACATGGGCGGCTCGGTGTCCGAGCCACCAAGAGGTGGCTAGGCAGGAACTCGACCTGCATCCACTTTAAAGCCTATAAATATAGGGGGGTCTCATTTTTTAGGATCTAGACTTTTGGTGAGAAGGGGATGCTCTGCCAGATTCAACAACGATCCACGCTTAGATCCGATAGCTAGATCTGAGATTTCAGCGAACCTATCAGCATAAAGCGAAGAAGTTCGAGAGATCTAAGAATCGGATCTACACGTGACCCCTCCATATCAAACTTTGTTTTGATCCCTAGAAGAGTGGTGATTTCGCTTGGTTGATTTCACTCACTTTGGCAATTATTCCCTTTGCGAAATAATCCCCTTGATCGTGTAGATCTTACACCAGATCAGATCACGTGGCGGTCCACGGATAAACCCCGGCCCAGGCAAAGATCCTACGCAAACAAGAGTCTGATAAACAGAGTCTTGTGTTTGTTTCAAGAAAAAAGTTGTAAATTCTATTTTTTCGTTGTAATCAAGTCTTATAAAAAGGCGAACTTTTGACGCATAAAGCTGTAATGAGTTCATTAATGAAGATCAACCCAACTTTTCCCGCAAATAGCCATCAGCCTCCAGTATGGTTATTCTCTTACTTTATGTGGACGATATGATAATTACTAGGAGTAATTCTTCTACCATTGCTTCATTGAAGCAGTTCCTTCAGAGTCAGTCTGAGATAAAGGATCTTGGGTATCTTCGGTACTTCTTAGGCACTGAGGTTGCCGCCTCCTCTCGTGGCCATCTTCTCTCTCAGCAAAAATACATAACTGACATTCTTGAGTGTGATACCCTCAGGGATCCTTCTATTACTACTCCTCTTTTAACCCCGATGGAGATGAATTTGAAGCTTTGACATGACGATGGTGCTCCTTTATCTTAGCCTACTCGATATCCAGAACTTGTTGGATCTTTGGTTTATCTTTCTGCTATACATCTGGATATTACTTATGCAGTGCACATATTGAGCCAGTTTGTTGGTGCTCCTACTTGTACTCACTATGGGGCTCTAGTTCAGATTCTCCGTTACCTTCATGGCACTATATCCTGGTCATTATTTTTTCATCAGACTTTCCTTTGTCTCTTCATGCATATTGTGATGATGGATGGGCTAATGATCCAGATACTCGACGATCAACCACAGATTTTTGTATTTTTCTAGGATCATCTCTCATCTCTTGGCATAGTAAGTGTCAAGCTGTGGTCTCTCATTCCAGTACATAGTCAGAATATCAGGCAATCGCAGATACTACAGTTGAGCTACAAAGGCTCTGCACTCTTTAACGAGATCTTGGTGTCTCTATAGCTTCTCCTATCACTCTACACTGTGATAATCAGAGTGCGATCTCTATTTCTGCAAATCTGGTGCTCCATGAGCGTACCAAGCATATTGAGGTGGATTGTCATGTGGTTTGACAGGAGCATGTTCCTTGACACATTACACTCTCGTATGTTCCTTCTAAGGAACAAGTGGCAGATTATTTACCAAGGCTCAAACTATTCCTCAGTTCCGCTATTTCATGTCCAAACTCTCGGTATTAAATCCACCGTGAGTTTGAAGGGGGGTGTTAGATATCATCATGAGCTACCCTATTGATTAGATATTAATAACCACCCTATATATATACGTATAGCCGCCTACTAGTGTAGGCTATTGGTTGATGGGCTATCGGGTGTATGTGTATATAAGCTAAGGAACAAGTAAATCGGATTATCAATAACACAACCTCTCCTTTGTGCCAATTAACAAATCACTTGATCAACCGTTCACCTATTTTTTCTCCTAGTTTCTCTTTCACTGTTTTGATCTCATATATCTCCATTTTTATGCAAGACTGGTCTACGAATAGGTTTGCTTTTTTATTTTTATATGTTTTGGTGAATGAAAAGAGTAAAAGAGTTACTCCCATACTTTCAGATTTTGGTATATTATTAAAGGATATTGCAGAAAACCTAATTGCATATAGATCCCTTGAATTAACCTTTTGTGTCTTTCAAGAGTAATTTTTTCAGAGTGTTTATCCACACTTCGGCAAATGACACATGAGGTCTGTCATACAGGCGGTCTACCTGCAAGGTGTATGGTGAGGATAGAAGATGGAAAGGTGAGATAATGGAGGAAGGCAGGTTGGGTAAAGATCAGAAGAGAAGTAAAAGGGATAAGGATTTTACAAGAAAACTTCATAGAAAGTGGTGATCTATACTATTCACAAATGGTTAAAGTGGTACTCTGAAAATTATAATCCTTATATTTATGAAGTAGATCAACTTACACCTATAGGTGTGATCCTATCTGATGTAGATCAACTTACACCTATAGGTGTGATTCTCATAGGATCCCTATTTTGAAAAGTAATATTAAGAAGATGTAGTTTATATCTTAATGTAACAAAATATAACAATATAAGGAAAATTTCACCTTTCACTAATAAATTGGAAAAGAAATACTTTAAAATGTCCGAAGAGCGTAATTACTTTGGGGTTGGGGGCGGGGTACTCAGTTCTATTTTTTTCACTTCTCAATGCAAATTGACTAGTATAGTTGGGAGGTGAAGTCCATGTTAAATTATTTTGGACTCAGTTTCTATATCTATCTCTGTGTTGAAATGTTTGCAACAAAATGTTACAGATTTTCTAAATCTATTTAGGTGTTGTTTAGTTCGACCAAAAAACTAAGAAAACACTCGCAAAACCAATTCTGGAAAAAGACACCTTAGAATTTTCGCATAATTTTGTCCCAATTCAAGTGTTTGTTTCAACACTTTTTTTGAGAAGTAGCTTCTTAAAACATCAGCCACGTCACAAAAATGGGAAAACCCCATTTTTGACTTTTTTGCTTGGAAATGGGATGGAAATAAAATAAAGGGAAATAAACAATTAAGAGAGAGTGAGGTCACTTTTTGGGAACCATCTAAAAATTTCTTATAAATTTAATTTCCTATTTTTTACTCACCAACAAAACAACTGAAATTGAGGTTTTCTAGAAATTGGGGTTGTTTTTGCACCAACCAAACAACAAAGAGAACACAAAATTTTATTTGTTTTCCTGAATTGAATTTTCTTATAATTGGGGTTTTGATCCACAAACCCCTTATCAAAAGAGAAAACAAATACAAACACTTGATCCAAATAGCCCCTTACCAAAAGAGAAAACAAATACAAAAACTAACTTAGCTGTAGACAGTCACCATCAGACTTAGATAGGGAAGCAAAATATAATAGTATCCGGGTATATATCCGTATTTGCACTTTTAGGATACAAATATGGTTCTTTGTCCATATACTAAAAAAATTGGATATAGCACTATACTATTGTTCATAGCTGTAGCAAAAAACATAAATAAAAATAAAATATTTGAAGCTATAGCACCAAGTGCAAGGCAGCACAGCTGTATAATTACAACAACTTAAGGGTTTTTTTAGATATTAGTCACTAAATCTTTTATATTTTAAAATTAAGTCCTCAAATCATCGAGATTGCTATTAGATCTTTTAATTCTTAAATTATTTTAAAATTAGCCTCCCTAATCATTAAAATTCTTATTAGGTCCCCCATATGTCTAAGATATCTCTTTTTCATGCTACCCAAATCTACTTCATTTATTTTAAAGCCAACCTACTTATTAAAAAAAGGTTTTTTGATATTAGTCCCTTAAAATTTTCATATTTTAGAATTAGTCCCCCAAATCACTAAAATTGCTATAAGACCTGTTAATTCTTAAGTTATTTTGAAATTAGCCACTCAATTCATTAAAATTGCTATTAGGTCCCCATATTTTTCAAAAATTATCCCTCAAATCAAGAGCAAACTTACCAATTAAATTGAGTAATTTGAAATAAATAATAAGAACTAGAAAATTTAAGAAAAAATTGATAATCTGAGGGACTAATTTCCTTCTGATTACTATAATATTTTTAAGGGTTTTGCTGTTATTCCCTTAAGCCGTCCATATTTAGAAATTAATCCCTTAGATTATTAACAATATTATTAGGTCCCTAAATCCTTAAGCTATTTAAAAATTAGTCCCTCAAGTTATTGAAAACGCTATTAAGCCCCTCAACTCTTAAGTTACTTTGAAATTTTTCCCCCCAATCATAAGTAGAAATAGAAACTAGAGAGAAATTAGCCCCTGAAATCATAAAAATATCTATTATGTCCCCCAATTTTCATAATTTGCATCAAATCAATCCCTTAAATTACTAATTCTATTATTGAATTCATTTACTAATTAAAAAAAGTAAGACTGGGGGACCTAATAGTAATTTGGTTTATTTGAGGTGCTAATACAAATAGCTTAAAAAATTGAAAGACTAAGTACCAATTTCAATGACCTTGAGGAACTAATTTCAAAATATGAAAGATTTAATGGGCTATTATCGAAAACCCCCTATTTTTAAGGTCATTTAGTATTTCAGTAGCTAGACATACAGTCTAAATTGCTATATTTTTGTCGTAACTTTCTGTAATTTTTTCCAAAGTCATTAAATATATGTATATGTTTCGACCAATGGTATATGATGTAAATTGTTATACTTTTGTAACTTGCTATATTTTTTCTAAATGGTTAAGTATATAGCAAATTTTAAAATGAAATTCTTATACAATTATTTTTTGACTTTTCACACTAATGTTGCGGCATTGAACTATAAATGAATTTTTAGCCTATAGACATTTTTGCCCATATTTAAACACATTCGCTTCCTAAAAGGGTGTTTGAGTATATAATCACAAATTTTTATCCCAATTTACTTTTAAATCCGTCTACTTCTAAAATCATTCTTAAAGCCATACTCCAACAAACTAATTTTAGTGCTTATTTGTATTCCAATGGTTTAATAGACAGTGTTCATCTCTATAGTTTGTTGTAGCTTCCTATATTTTTGTTGTAAAAATTTAGTACTTCGCATATTTTTAAACAAAACCTTTCAACTCTTACTTTTTAATTTTTTATGCTAATGCTGCGGCATCGTGTAGGTCAATTTTTGCTTATTAAATATCTACATTCAATAGGACATGATTATGGGGGATATAATATATTCGTATTTGTATCCGGGATATCCAAATTTATGTTTTGCAATTGTTTTAATTCTAATTAATGAATTTGAGGTTAATTTTGATGATCAAAAGATCTAATCTTCACTTTTATAATATATAAAACATATTAATGAACTCTCTTATGTCGTGTGAATTATATTTTTCCAATAATTATCCATTTTCCATATTAGAACGATGTTCATATAATATCTCTTGTTTGAGTAATAATAAACTCTCATTTGTTACTGATGATTGTTTGAAATAATATATTTTAAGTAAAAATAGATATATGAAAAGTTACAAGGTGAAACAAGGGAAAATGATGCACAAAACGATGCAAAAATTAACATGAATGTTGATTTTAGCCATTGAACCATCGATGGTCACGAGGACAACATCAATGGTCAGAAGAATAATCAATGATTTACAATGCACAATCAGAGAAAAATAGGAACATGATTTAAAACTATCAATGGACTACAGTGAACCATTAATGGTCAGGCTGCACCATCGATGGACTATCGTGAACAATTGATCAGTTCTAAAAACCTGAATTTTCATCATCGATGGATTATAGGGTACCATCGATGGACTACAGGAAGCCATCGATGTTCGTGTTTCACAATCAATGGTAACGACGCTGATTTGTAGATTTAATGATTTAATCTCAGCCGTTCGTTGTTCTTTTGATCTCCAACTTCTACCAAGTTTAGGATATCTCTTTCCTGATCTATTGTGGGCTCAATATAAGAGAAAGAGAGAAAGAAGAGATTAGAGGTTCTTGCACTGAGAAAAAGAGAAATTTATTCTAGGGTATTGTGAAAGAAGTTGATTTAAGAATTCAATCCCCAGAGCCTCATCAAACTCTTTATTGTGAACAGATAGTCCTTACTAAAATACAGATAACTCACCTTAGAAAATGACAAATCATGAATGGTTTAATTTTCTTAAAACTAGATATGGAGAGCTTTCAAATACATCCTCATTCACTTAATTTGGTGAAGAATAACTCAGTCAAAGTTCTCCTCAAATCTACTCTTTAGACACATACAGAAACTGCAAGTTTGGGATCCAACACTCCCTTGTAAACTTGAACATTTTTGAACTCCAAGTATATATCACAGCCTCTGAAAACTATCATACTTTATGGGATTTGTGAAAATATAAGCTACTTGATCCATGGTCTTCAAATATTCCACCTTGACTTCCTTCTTCGCATTGCACTCCCGAATAAAGTGATACCTAGTATCGATATGCCTGCTTCGATCATGAAACACTAGATTCTTTGCTATAGCTTGAGCCAACTTATTATCAGTCATGATCATGGTAGCATCA
>JBAKGM010073019.1:0-13726 GCA_037177215.1 Asparagus racemosus
GGATAAACCCCGTCACCAGTGAAGATCCCACGCAAGCATGAGAGCGATAAACGTGTCCTGTGTTTTTTAAAGGAAAAAGTTGTAATTTTTATTGCTTTGATTTTCATTGTAACCGAGTCTTATAAAAAGATGAACTTTTTTTGAATTTCATTTGTAAGCGCATAAAGCTATAATGAGTTAATCATCAATGAACATCAGAGTGACTTTTCCCGTGAACAAAAGTCATTTTCACTTAGGGAAGATCCTTGATGAACATTCCATCTAAGATATTACGACATCGTAGATGGACTGTTCGACTAGGAAAGCTTCCTAGATGAACTACCCATCTAGTATGTAATTGCATCCAAGATATATGATTAATCCATGATGCAACATCCTAGAGAAAAACAAGTCTAGGATGTTACAATTTTTTGGAGAAAACAAATATGTAATTTCATCTATCATGTATACAAAATATGTTTCGCACCTACAACATCTATATACACATTAACATAAGAAGCATATAAGCATGTTGAGTGATTAACATTTTTTACTATATTTTTACACCCTCCTTACCTGTAGTTTCAAATAATTTTAATTGTTACTCTAGTGTTGTTAATGAATATTTAGGAAATAAAGGTTTAATAAAAAGAGAAGCCTAAATGAAGATCAAATGAAGCTCAGATGAAGCCCAAAAATGAAAGATCAAATGAAGTCTAGGAGGAGCCCAGAAGCTTAAAGATCCAATATGAAAAAAGTCCAAAAATTAATTTAGAATCACGTCTGTTATGTACTCATCAATAAGCCAATTGACAATCTCATCAATGAGCCTATTGATGATCTTATCCATAAACTTATTGATGAGTACAAAGCAAACTGCAACAAACTAAATTTATTGCTGAGAATTATTCATTAGAGATCAAGTCTAATTTGGACGGCTGAGAGAGATTCTTGTAGGCTATATGTAGGGGGCAGTGTTGATCTTGAGAGAATAAAAAAAATTTGTAAATCTTTTTATGGAGGGTCAAATTTGTGGCCTTCCTACCTTGTGAAAACTTTGTTTTTGCAATTAAAAAAACTTCCTCCTTAAAATTTCTTTTAAAATTCTTGAAGATTTCTTGAAGATTGCTTGAAGATATGAAGATTTCTTGAAGATCTCTTGAAGCTTCATCTCTTAGAGCAAGCTCACTTATTTGTGAGTATTTTTTTTAATTCATGCTTTTTAATTTATGCTTGCTTTCATGCTTAACTAGTCTCTTAAGCTAGATTTAGTTTCTAGCTTTAAATTTTGGCTTTTATTTCAATTTTCTTTTATGGCAAATAAGTTATGGAATTAATATGAGTAACTAAATTTCCTAGGCTATTTAGGGTTAGAGGAAGCTAGTGTAGTTATTAATTAGTTTTAGAATTGCCCTCTTTTTTCTTTAAAATTCATGCTTAGTATAATCAATTACATAGTAATTGGTAGAATGATTTGAATTGATAGGTTATGCTTTCTTTAAATAGTTTAATAACCTATGTTTTTTTAATATTCTAGAATTACTATTTAATTTGGTTATTTTTGTTCATGAAATCAACATATTGCTTAGTTTATAAATTGATGGGCTATATCTTATTTGAGCTGATTGGTAGTTTATGCTTATTAGATCTAAGTAACATATAAAACTAAAACAAAGTAGTTCTAATTCTAAGTAATAACTATCAAGTGAGTTCAATCCTAAAAGGCTAGTTTCTCACAGTTGCATCTCTTTTCTCTTAATTATTTAGCTACATTCTCCCGTTTTTATTCCTGGTTTCTTTCTTCTAATTTCTCCCCTCTTCTATTTCTAGTTTTTTTACTTTTATTTTTAGATTTCCACTTCTCAGTTTTCTCTCTAGATCATTCTTTTAATTATTTTTGCTCCCTCTTCTGTCTCTAGTTTTCTTTTTTTTCTTTTATTCAATCAAAACCTATCTCAAACCATTTTCGCAAACCCACTCATCACAAACCCCATTAGAAAATTTTTCTAAAGCATACCTTCCTTGTAGATCGATACTGTGTGTATTATACCGATTCTTGTATATTTACAACATATTTTTAGAACTCGATTTCTATGTATTATAAAAGTATTTGATAAATATCAAAATAGATGACACAAAGTCTCACTCATCAATCCTCGATACTAGTTACCTACAAGGGGCATGGCTAGTGGTAGTGGGAGGGTGACATTGAAACTAGTGCTCCAAAATGCATCTCTAGCCTAATAGAAAATAAGATTATATTCCAAATACAAGCTTTAGGATATAACAGTCAAGAAAGAAAGAAGATGAAATTTATTTGCTTCGATAATGGAGGCAAATATTTAGTTTCTTTTATAGGTATTGCGGAGAGTATGAAATCTATCATCAGAAGCCATCTATTAAAACACTTTATTTTAGCAGTTTAGCCACGAGGACGAATAAGATGCTTGTTGCAAAGGTTCACTATCTGTCCAGGATGACGCCAACCTTTTTCTTTTTATCTAATGAACATAAATTTAATTAACATTTGAACATTGTAAGTATAAATAGTTGCTCAGGCACACCTAAGATAACTAAGCTCGCATCAACTAGGCAACACCTCACACAATAAATGAGTATAACACATACCAAGAAATACATCAGAAAAACTAATCTAATAAACTTACCCAATTTTAAACAGAACTGGAACTGAAACATGATATGGTATGGTCTAAATGTGAACTTTGATCAACTTTAAGATCATCTCAAGAGCTCTACTGTCCCCTACATAAATTCTTTGATTTCTCTCAATCCATAGAACTATTCAATGGCTGCCAAAGCTATCTTCTTCACACTCTTCATAAAAGTGTTACCATGAAATTGATAGGAAGCCACCTAATAAACTGAGGCCATGAACAATTTCTAAAATGGAATTTCAACCATTTGATAACGGCATTCCACACAATAGATAGGAGCACTAAAAACAAATGAGCAAGATCCTCCATAACATGAGCACAAAAATCACAAGAATTATTTTGAATCTTGCACATTCTATCTTGTGTAAGAAGCCAAGTAAGAAGAGTTGACCACAAGATAAACAAGTGCTTAGGATTAATATAGCTCTTCCAAACAAAATGAGACCAATTAACCTTTGGATAAGCCCCAATAATCTCTGTACAGGTCCCCCATTGTAATGGCCCCGGCCTGCTATCAAGGTAGTGCTTGGAAGATATATAAAATTTGGGCATGACCCGGCCGTAACATGGATGGTCAACCGACTCAAACTTTATTGTACACATGTACATAGTAATATACAGTTGCAAGATAAGAATACATAACATAATTATAAGAAATATTGATAGCTGAGTCCATAAAATACCATTTCAGTACCAAATGCTAAGGGAACAAACTTAACTACACAGAGTTTTAATCATAGAGTTGTATTACAACTTTAATACAAAAACATAAAGTTCTTCTAACTAAATGTCTAAATACCAACAACATAGGCTAAAGTAAAACACTTGCAGCTATTCTTTAATGGGGTTCGCAATCCCCTTCCCCTTATGCTGAGTTCTATCTACAAACGTATGTAGTGACTGTTAGGGGTGAGCGAAAGGCTCAGTAGGCAACCAAGAGTGTAAACTGGGATAAAACCATAAGGAAAGTGTTAAGGGACTAATAAGGTAGACAAATAGAAATTGTAGATATCAACAATAAATAATAAAGCTCATAATTTAGGATTTAAACTTCTTCTCACAGGATTCATCAAATAATAATCATGCATGCCTTCAATAAATCACTCACCGGCTATCTAATAATAATCATGCATGCCTTCAATAAATCACTCATCGGCTAGTATCCTTGCATCAAGGACATGTCCCCCAAACTCAATACCACCCATTAGTGAGTTACCTCATATAAAGGGCATCAATCCATTAATCATAGAACATCAACAATGACAATAGATCTCATGAATGAAAGTCCATGCCGAGTTAATATTTCATATCCATAGTTAAGTGTTATTATTCAAGTGAACCTACAAGGCAAGAGACAACACTTCTAACATGGTCATTCATGAAATGTGATGGTATAATATCAAGATGAGCAAAGAAGATAATCACAGTTGGCAAGTATTTGGTAAAACAAACCATGCATGATGTATTTCAAGTAGAACTTCTATGGAAGTAAGAAAGCATACAGCTGAAGTTCTAAAGCACTAAAGAACAAAAATACCTACCAAATATGTTAAGTGTCTCCTTAGTACCAATATTTAAGCCCAAACGTTTGGCTCCTACACCGTGCATACATGTATAGATGTAAGATTCTAAAGAACTAGGTCTCAAGACAGAATAGTTCTCTATTTTCCTACAAATTTTCGGTCTACTACATATACCTAGTTGAATATTTTACCTATCAAATTACATATCACTTGAAAGATATTAAAGGTAGCTATCTAAGTCTGGTAATTTCATTTTAATCAGAGTTTTTATTTGGTAGTTAAGTAATTTTTCCAAAGTTACACATGCAGCATCAGGATAGATTTTAGTGGAACAGTGTGTATTCTTAAACTCAATTTGGCCACTTAACTGAGTCACAATGAGTTCAAACTTTTATGTTAAGTTCCTTAATGAGTTTAGTTTTCAAATTAATAATTTTTTCTTCGTTCAAGTATTTAAAAGGTAAGTTATAATTATTTCTATCCAACCAGGTAGTTTTTCAGAAAGCAGATCTATGAAGCATGTTACATTGTTAATCACACAATCACTTTAGTTAATAAACTTCATAAAAAAGCCAAGAAATTTCTATAGAAAAGAATTGTACATTTGTTCTTAACTTATAATTTATTTCATATTTTATGCTCTGTTCAAAAAGTTATACTCAATTATTCATGGCATGCACAAACTGAGAAATGTAGTGCACATAAGTAGATTAAATTAACTAAATGGGACATCAAATGATATCCAAATATAATAAAACTAGTACTAAACTACTCCTGCATGAGTCTAGTTTCATAAACAATAAATGGTCCATGCATGCAAGCTCATAGTTATAGTCTCTACAATACATAGATGTCAAAATTGCAGAGACCGCACAAAAATAGAAAATACAATCTTATCTTTCTAACTTTTTTAGGTATCATTCTTTATCAAAATGCAACAACTCCAGAGAATATGTTACATGCAATCAAGCAAAAAGGGTGAGATTGTCTGCACTTTTCACATGTATCAAATTTAACAGAATAATTAAAATATAAAATGAACTCCAAAATAAATAAAACTTATTCTTAGTGAAAGCTATAGGAATATACTTTTAAAAATAGAAAACCTTATTTAAAAGTAATCTAGAGGAAAATATGACTTTTTTACTAGCAACATGTACTTAAAAAGTTATTGTATGAGACTGAAACTTTGGTTATTAACATGCAAGCTTTAATCTTTACATGCATACTTATCAAGTTACTAACCTGGGCTATAAAACCATAATTATGATAGTAGAAATCTAGAAACAAGGGAAAACTAAGTTTTTTGATGAATTAGCTCACAATGTGAAGACGTTTTGAGATTATACCTAGGTGAAGACTTTTTCCTCCTCCTCCTAGCCTTTGCTCCTTCTTCATCTTGAAAGAGGGTGTGTGTAGAGAGAGAGCTTGAAGAAATTGTAATGGAAGTAAGGGAGAGAGGGATAGGGCTACTAGTTGTAGGGGAAGGGTGGAGAGAAAGATGAGCTTTTGGTTCGCTCTTTGCATGAGAGAGAGAGAGAGAGAGAGAGAGAGAGAGAGAGAGAGAAGGAGAACTTAATCATAACATGTTTGATATGATAAGGGTGTATTTCTAAGAAAAATTTCACATATTCCTATGCCACATGGCTGGCCACCATACCATGTGTGGAGGGTAATTTTGGCTTAAATTTTTTTCTTTTTTAATTTGCTCTAATTAGGGTTTAAAACCATAAATATTTAGGGTTACATGCAAAAGTTGATTAATGATATTATAGCATGATTATTGGCCTTAATGAAATCACTTGTAGACTAACACTCTCATGCTTATAGGTCTCCAACCTCAAGCTATCAAAATTCATGAGTTGTTGATATATATTCAAGGATCGGTATTGATGATGATATCTAACTATCGTAAAAACAGAAATGTTACATCCCTTCTCCCCATAAAGGAAATTTCATCCCCAAAATTTCACATACCTTAAAACAAAGGTGGATATGCCTTTTTCATCTTAGCCTTTGGTTCGTACGTTGCCTCTTTGACCCCACGATTGTTCTGCAGAATATTCACTAAAGACGCAAACTTATTCCTCAGTTGCTTCTCCTAGAAATCGAGCACTCAGAAGGGTTCTTCCTCATAGGATAAATCCTCCTATAGTGGTGGGGATTGGTGAAAGATGACATGTCTTGGGACTGGCTTCTACCTTTTCAAGTTATAAATATAGAACATGTCATGAATCTTTGCTAGCACTGATGGCAGGGCAAGGCGATAAGCAACAATTTTGATCCTCTCCAAGATCTCAAAAGGGCCAATGTATCTCGGACTGAGCTTTCTCTTCTTCCCTCCTCTTGTTTTGCATTTGCTTGGTGTTGTCTTTAGGAATGTGCATCATCATCGACTTAGAACTCAAGGTCCTTACATCGACAATCTATGTAGCTCTTCTATCTACTTTGTGTCATTTGCATACAATATTGAATGATGTAGATCTTCTCAATCATCACTTGAATGAGGTCGGGTCCGAGTGGTTGACGATCACGGGTCTCCTCCCAATAGATTGGGGATCTGCATCTTCTTCTTTATAGAGCTTTGAACGATGTCACGTCAATACTAGAATGAAGACTAATATTGTAGGTAAATTCTACCAGTGGCAAGTGTGTAGCCCAATTGCCTCCAAAATCTAATATGCAAGCTCTCAACATGTCCTGCAAGGTCTATTCTCTCTGATTGTCCATCTATCTAAGGGCGAGCAGCAATGCTAAACTTTAATCCAATCCCCAAAGCTCTTTATAGACTCTTTTAAAATCTTGAGGTAAAATGAGGGTTTCGATCTGATACGATGGACTAGAAAACTCCGTTGAGCTTCACGATCTCATCAATGTAGGGACTGGTTAGCATCTCCATGATGTACCTCATTTTGAAGACTATGAAGTGTACTAACTTGGTTAGCCGATCAACACCAAGCAGATGACATCTTCTCCTTTTGCTAAACGGGGTAGACCAGTGAAAAAATCCATGGTGATATGATCTCATTTTCATTCTTGAATAGACAAAGGCTCCAACTGTCCCGATGGTTTCTAGTGTTCAATCTTCACTTATTGGCATGTTGGGCACTTGGATGCGTACTTGGTGATCTCTTTCTTCATGCAATTCCACCAGAAGTTCTCTCAAAGGTCTTGGTACATCTTTGTGCTTCCTTGATGAAGAGTGTAGAGGGTTTGGTGAGCTTTTCTCAATAGTTACTCCTTGAGCTCCTTAGTGAATGGCACCTAAAGCTGATTGCCTATCTTAAGAACAACATCATGAGCTTGAAAATCTGAATATTTTTCTTGCTCCACCTTCTTCCTTATCTCATTCAGCTCATTGTCTTTCTTCTATTGCCCTTTGATATGATCTAATAGGGTTGGTAATAGGCTCATCTAGCAAATCGTTACATTATAATGAGGTATTCTAACTTCGATCTTCATTCTTTCCAGCTCTTTGGTCAGCTTAACTTGTTTAGTCAATAAACAAGTTGATGCAGCCTGGTTCTTCTGACAGAGTGCATCTACCACCATATTGGATTCATTGGATAGTATAGGATGTTTACATCATAGTTCTTCTATAGTTCCAACTATCTTCTTTTTCTAATGTTGATCTCCTTCTAAGTAAAGATGCACTTTAAGCTCTTATGATCGATGTAGATATCGCATGTTGCTCCGTGTAAGTAGTGTCTCCAAATCTTTAAGGCACAAATCATAGCAGCAAGTTCCAGATCATAAGTCACATGAGGCTTTAATTGCATAGAGGCATAAGCTACTATCCTCTCATTCTATATCAGAATAAAGCCCAAATCTTAGAAAGATGCATCATTATAGATCACAAACTAATTTGAGCTCATAGGGATAGGGAGAATGAGAGCGGTCACTAGCCCGTTCTTCAATTCTTGAAAATACTTCTCACACTTCCCACTCCACATGAACTTGGCATTACTAGGAGTCAAATAAGTCAAAGGGACTGCTAACTGAAAAAATCCTCTGACAAATCTTTTATAATACCTAGTTAATCCTAAAAAACTCTAAATCTCCATCACCAATGTGGGGTGTGGTCAATTTACAATAGCCTCAACCTTAGTTGGGTCTACAGATATCCTATCTCTAATGATCACATGTCCTAAAAACATCAACTTCTCTAACCAAATCTTATACTTCTTGAACTTAACATATAATTGCTTCTCCCTCAAGCCAGTAATATAACTCTCAAATGTTCCTCATGCTCTTAAAATCTCTTGAAATAGATCAAGATGTCATCAATGAAAATGACAACAAATTGATCTAAACACGGCTGAAATACCCAATTCATCAAATCCATAAAGAAAGCTGGCATATTTATTCACTAAAACTTCATAATGGCCATACCATTTCCTATATGCAGTCTTTGGTATGTCCTTAGGATTAATCTTCAACTGATGGTACCCTGACCTCAAGTCAATCTTAGAACAATATTTAGCACCTTGTAGCTAGTCAAATAGATCATCAATTCTAGGGAGACGGTACTTAATTGTTATTCTATTCAGCTCTATGTAGTCAATAAAAAGTTTCATGTACAATCTTTCTTCTTCATAAACAAAACTAGTGCTCCCTATGGAAACACAGTGGGTCTGATAAATCCTTTATTCAATATCTCTTAATTGCTTTTTCAGTTCTTTCATCTCAGCCGGTGCCAATCTAAAAGAGGCCTTAGATATGGGGTTAGTCCCTAGGATCAAATCTACTGAAAACTCTATTTCTTGATCTAGTGGTAGTTCTAGCAAGTCTTCTAGAAATACATCTGGGTAGTCTCCTACAACAACTATCTCCTCCGTCTTTTTATCATCCAAATGATCACTCATTACACAAGGCAAATACCCAGTACATCCATGTCTCAATAGTTTTCCAACCTTCATGAATGAGATTATGGGTGTAATAGATCTACTATTCTCTCCTTGAAAGACAAATTTCAAACATGGTTTAAACTCTACTAGTTTTTTAAAACAATCTACATTAGCATCATGAGATGCTAACCAATCCATTCCTAGAATAACATTAAAATCTAACATATCTACACATATCAAGTTTGCATCCATGGTATGACCACCCACTAGAACTCTATAGTTCTTATAGACATATGAGGCTAGAAGACTACCACCAATAGGTATAGAGATGATTTGCCCAGTATCTTGTAGTGTTGATGGTTCAAATTGAGGTGATACAAAAGAATGTGTAGAGCTGGGATCAAACAGTGCATAAGCAATGAATGAACAAATGTTAAGTGTACCTTCCATTACAAATGGTGAGGCTTGAGCATCTTTCCTTGTTAGTGAGAAGATCCTTCCATGGTTCCTCTAGTTTGTCCATATGCTCTTTTGCGACTGAGACCTCCAAAGTGAGAAGTTTGATATTATGACTCATCAACTCAAATGTTGCGGTTTCATTTAGGTGCTCGCTTCATTGTCGGCTTGTCCTTCAAGGTTAGATAGTCCATCTTGAAGTGCCCAAGTTGACCACACTCAAAGCATCAGTGATGAAATTCGTAGTTTCCAGAGTGATAGTTGTTGCATCTAGTACAAATTGGCATGTTGGTTGACTGGCTAGGTCGGTCATGATGAAAAGGCAGTTTCCATTGCTGACTTGCCGGCTAAAGGGTCCCCATCAGTTCTTGAGCACTTCGTAGAGGTCTGCTTATTATTCTAGATTTCCTGATACTCTAGTTGGTCCTTCTTCACTTTGATCACGGTCTCCACGAAGTCTGCATAATTCTTCAATTTGAAGGGACGAGTCTTCTTTTGATGTTTCCCTTAAGTCCAGGCTGGAATCTTCTTGACCTTCTTAATTTCCTCAGTTATCATATGTGGAGCAAACCTTGATAACTAGATAAACTTAGCGTCATACTCTAGTACCATCATATTGCTCTGCTTATGCTCTTAAAATCAAAGGCCAACTTGTCTCTAACACTCTCAGGAATGTACTTTTTATTTAGTAGATCTACGAACCTGCTCTAGTTTGTTTGCCTCTAAGCTGCATCTTCCAGTCTCATGGAGGCTCTCCACTAATAGTCGACTTCTCCCCTGAAAATGAAGGTGGCAAAGGTTACCTTCTGCTCTTCTATAGAGTTAGCACTCTAAAGATCTTCTCATCTATTAAATCTAGTCTTCTGCCTCCAGGGGATCGGTAATCCCTAAAAGAGTTAGATGTTTGAGCTTTAGGAATTGATGTAATGCTCAGGTAGCTAGCTCAAGTTAGTTTCCTTTAGGGTTAATGCATTGTTCAGGTAATTAGGCCAATTGTTCCAATGGGTCTAGTGTTAATAACATAGGATGTATTGTAGCCGCTTGATCGACAGGTCATCTACCAGCATTTCTTGTTGTTCTGTCGTGGGCTGAAATATTCTCTGCTAAACTCTCCCGATTCTACACTACCACATTCTAGTGTCAATTTAACCTTGCACTCATCATTTTCTACATAAGAAAATAGTCAAGTCATATATTCTTCAATTTTCCAATGGTAATCAAATTGCATTATTCCTATTACTTGCATGATATTTTTATAATTCACATAATTCAATAATTTGAAGATATTAACTGATTAACACATGTTAATGGTCAAATAGGAGATTTCTCATTCATATGGTAATGGACTCTGTATCAGAGTCCTCACGCGCCATGGGCTCGCTGCCATCAAGGTCAATCTCCTCTTGCTCATTAGCCACTACGGGATCTAATACCTCGAGGTCATCCTCCCACACAATAACTCATCTACATCGTCGTCCCCCTCCTCCATGTTCTTCTCTATAGGCTCCATCTCCACCTTGAGCTCCCAAATGATAGGCACCTCCTCATGAAGTTCGGCCACTACTAGCTCCTCCTCCACGACTTGCATCTCTGTCTCCACCTCTAGGTCCTATGCCTTGGGATTTTCCTCCTCGAGATCCTTCCCCATAGGATCCTCCTTGATCCTCCTCTATAGAATCCTTAGCTAGGTCCTTAGTTACCTCTGGCATGACCTCTAACCCTTGCTCCTCCTTTGTTCATCTTATGACTGACCGGGATGATCCTGGGCTATCTACGTAAGCCTCCCTAGGGTTAGACTCAACTTAGATGTATGCCTAATGTTCTAGACGGGCTACACACTAGTCTCCGCTACTAGCTAGCCCTTTCGGCCCAAAATCTGATGAGTACTGATTGCCATGCCTACCCAGTACTCATCCATCAGCTAAGGCAAGATACAAAATCTCTATACCAATGAATATAGGTATGACATTATGTGTTATGCAAGTGAAATTCCTCAGCAACTGGTGTTTGATGCTAACTCTGTGTACTCCTATGTTCCCTAGGTGTTCTGTTTAGGACTCTTTAGGTGTCAACCTTAGCTCTAAGACAACTATGCAACGGCCCCAGCCCGTTATCAAGGTGGGGGACTGGGAGATATATAAATTTTGGGCATAGCCAGGCTATAACATGAAGTATCAATCTGCTCAAACTTTATATATGTTCATGTATATAGTAATATAGGGTTGCTAAATAAGAATATATAACATAATTATAATAAACGTTGACAGCTGAGTCCACAGAATACCATTATAATATGAAATTCCAAGGGAACTAATTTAACTACATAGAGTTTTATGCATAGTGTTTTACAAATTTAATATAATACATAAATTTCTTCTAACTAAAAGTCTAAATACCATTAAAAGAGGCTAAACTAAAACATTTGTAGCTTTTCTTCAATGAGGCTTGCAATCTCCTTGCCCTTATACTTAGTGCTACCTACGAACTGATGCAGCCACAAGTAGGAGTGAGCGAAAGGCTCAGTACGGAGCGAAAAATGTAAACAATGGTAAAACCATAAGGGAAGTGTTAAGGGAATAATATGATAGACAAATGAAAATACTCTTGTAGATATTAAAAACAAACAACAATGCTCAAAATTTAGGATTTAAATTCCCGATCACGGGATTCATCAAATAATAATCAAGCATGCCTTTAATAAATCACCCATCAACGAGTATCCTTACTTAAAGGGCATATTCCTTAGATCCAATACCACCCATTAGTGAGTTACCTCAATTAAAGGGCATCAATCCATAAATCATAGAGCATCAACAATGTTAATAGTTCCCATGAACATCAAAAGTCCATGACGAATTAATAGCGCATATCAATAATGAATCATTATTATTCAAGTGAATATTTGAGTTAAGAGACAATAGTTATAATATGATCATTCATGATATGTAGTTATATAATATCAAGGTGAACAAAGAAAATAATCGCAATCACAATTATTTAGCAAAAAAAAAACCATGTATGATGTGTTTCAAGTAGAACTTCTACAAAAGCAAGAACGTAGGCGATTGAAGTTTTAAAATATTGAAGAACAAATGTAAAATTCTATTTAAGCCCTAAGGTTCTGCTCCTACACATGTATACGTGTCTAGATGTAAGATTCTAATGAACTAGGTATCAATTTTGAAAAGTTCTCTATTTTCCTATAGATTATCAGTCTATTACATGTACCTAATTGCATATTTTACCTATAAAATTATATATCATTAGAAATATCTTCAAATTAGCTATCTAACTGTACTAATTTTGCTCCAATCAAAGTTTTTATTTGGTAGTTATGCAAGTTTTGTCCAATGGTATACATGTAGTATCACGATAGATTTTAGTTGAACAGTGTGTGTGCTTAAACAAAATTTGGCTACTTAACAAAGTCAAAATGCATTCAAATTTTTGTGTGAGGATCTTTAATAAGTCTAGTTTCTAAATTAATAATTCTTTTTGAATTCTAATATACAAAAGGAAGGTTATAACTATTTTAATCCAACGAGGTAGCTTTTTACAAAACCAATATATGCAGCAGGTTATATTGTTAATCACACTATCACTTTGGTCAATACACTTTATAAAAAAACCAAGCAAGTTTCACAGAGAAATTATTTGTGAGTTTTCTTCGTAACTTACAATTTATTTTATGTTTTATGCTCTACTCTAAAATTTATATTCAATTATTCATGACATGCACAAACTGTGAAATGCAATGCACAATAGCAAATTAAGTTGACTAAATAAGGGAACAGTGCTATCCAAAATTAATAAAACTTGTGTCAGAAAACCTCCCACATAAGTCTAGATTTAGAAGCAATAAGTGTTCCATGCATGCAAGCTCTCTATAGAGAGTTATAGTCTCTATAGTGCGAAGTTGTCAAGATTGTAGAGGTAGTCTAATACAATCTTATCTTTCTAACTTTTTTGTGAATTATTCATCATCAAACTACAATAATTCTTAGGTTGTAGAAGTCCTAATGAACATAGTTTTAAATCTCCCAATTTGTTTCACTTTATCAACTCCGGAGAATATATTACATTTAAGTCAAGCAAAGAGGGTCAGATAGTCTGCATAATGCACATGCATGAACTTAATAGAAAAATTGATATGACAAATGAACTTCAAATTGAATAACACTTATTCCAAATAAAAGCTATGTGAATCTACTTTCTAACACAAAAAACTGTTCATAAAAATAGCTTT
>JBAKGM010073063.1:0-13724 GCA_037177215.1 Asparagus racemosus
AAACTAATTTACCCAAGCTAGATTGATGTCTTAATTGAGCTCGTCTTGGATACGGATGAAGCTTGATTGGATCTTGACTTGAAAAGTGTAGCTTCACTCTGTTATTTCGCCAACCTCCATTTGATATGATCGTTATGGCGCAATCCATCCATCCTCCAACCTGTTGTTTGCCTAGGATGAATGCAGAAACACAAACACTAGACAAACAATATTAGTTATAAATTGTTTGTTAAAAACATCATCAAAACAAAGGAACTAACAAGTTGAAATGTCTCAAGACTAAACTAGAAAAGAAACAAATGCTAACCGTTCCTTATAGAAGTGCGGTCAGTAGTGTAGGTGTTGAAAATTGCCTATAAGTGCCCAAACGTGACTCGTGACGATGGATTGACGATCAACGACCCATCCGATGATGCAACAAAGAACCGCTGACGACGTAACTGTGCCGAAACACATAAAAGTGAGTCGACGAATGCATGAAGCGAGTCGGCGAGGCATGCAAGCCAGTGAAGCAACGAATCGTGGGATAAATCCAACGGCGAAGCTCTAGATCAGCGAATACTAACGAGATGGAACTGAACCAATCAAACTCCAGAATCGATGAAACAATCAACAGGACTCGAGAATCGACGTGACCGAATGAATCAGGCTCGAAAAAGATGCCGAAACAAAGCTACGAGGGTGCCGAGGCCGGGCAACTCGGCCTTGACTGAGGTAGCTCGGCCAAGGCTGAGATGGCTTGGCCTTGGCCGAGGCAACTCGACCTTGACCAAGGCGGCTCAGCCAAGGCCGAGGCAACTCAGCCTTGACCGAGGCGGCTCAGCCAAGGCTGAGTTCCCTCGGTCTTGGCCGAGGTTAAGGCCGAGGTGGCTCAGCCAAGGTCGAGCCACAGACCCCCCCCCTCTTTTGCTTATAAATAGAGAGGGGTCTCATTTGCACGGGGGGCAGGGCAATTTCTGCAAATGCTGGAAACTTTTGATCTGAGCTGGACTTTTTCACAGGCAAGAATTTAGAGATCTGGACTTCTTGCACACGAGAAGCTCTTCCCGACGCAAATCTACACATTGAGCAAAGTAGTTGGAAGAGATCTAGATCAGATCTACGGTGAGTCCCTCTGGATCTAAGCTTTGTCTTGATCTCGATAAGAGCTGTGACTTCGCTTGGTCGATTTCACTTGCTTCAGGCAATCTATTTCCTTCATGAAATAGTTCCCTCAATCGCAAAGATCTTGACTCGGATCTGATCACGCGGTGGTCCACGGACAGAACAAAGTCCCCGACACAGGCAAAGAAACCCACGCAAGTGAGGATCTGATAAACAGGTCCCACGTTTGTTTAGGAGAGAGTCGTAAAGTGTAATTTGATTTTCATTATAAGTCTTATAAAAAGACGCCTCCTTTTTTATTTTGAATTCATTTGTAAAAGCCAAGAAGCTGTAATGAGTTCAAATGCAATGAATATCGGAACGACTTTCGCCGCGAACAAGCTAGCGACTATAATGGGAGCCAGCGATCTCAATCTGAGATTGTCGTGCCGCAGCCGCAGATCTAGATCCTGGTTGATGAGGAGGTCAAATACAAGTTTGACCAACAGAAGTACGAGGAGTATCTCTCGTCCTCGCCCAGATCCTCCTCTCCCCACAAGTCCAAGAGGATCTCCGCTGCAAGGAAGATCCATTGGGCCTCAGATTCTGAGTCCCAGGAACAAGATTCTAACCCCGCTACCGTCAAGATTGCAGGTAGCGGCATTTCCCCCTTGGTGCCTGGAGACTTCATCCCCTCGGCACCAGGCATTACTGCCGAAGGTGTGCCCACACTCTCGAAGAGAGCTCGGCAGAGATGGAGTCAAAGCACGGCGTGTCGATTCGCCAAGGCCCTTCAGTCAACTGATGAGATTCGTTATGAGGCGGATCTAAGATCCAGGATGAATCAGAGGCTTTAGCTCTAGGCAGTTGACCACCCCTCCAAGCCGTCGATGAATGAATGGGTCTGAATCAAATGGAACAATTAACACTTGAGGAGCGCGTCCGAAAGCGCCGCACTCCTTGCGCATGCATGGGCTCTAGTTCAAGAAGACCGAAAATTGAAGAAGGAAAAGGTGGCCACGAAACCACCAAAAATGCACCAAGTCTGGAGGCCAAAGTCTGGCATCCCAACTCAGATCGCCCCAGGGCCGAGGCCAAAGCCTGCAGGTGCCCCTATTCAGATCACCCCGGCGCCGAGGCTAAAGCCTGTAGGCGCCCCAACTCGGATCGCCCAGGCGCCGAGGTTAAAGTCTGCGGGCGCCCTAGCTCAGGTCACCCCAGCACCTGGGCGACCGCTGGCATCCACATCTAAACCTCCGGCTCAGTCTGTTCCTGCTTCAATTGAGCCCACTAGCCCACCCCGAAGCAAGAAGACTGTGTTAGAACGCCTCAGCCCGTTGCAAGACGATCGAGACAAAATTCTAATCAAGAAACGCTTAGTCCATTGAGAAAATCACGGGTCACTCCTAATGCAGGAGGTTGCACTCACCTCAACAAAGATAAGAAGGCCCCTGTAGCTCTTCGTACCGGACTATGGAATGAGGTTCAAGAGTCTGTCGAGACTTCACACCCACACAGGCGAACGTCAAGACGAGTTACTTTTGGAAGCTTTGATAAAGCGGTCCATCCTCAGAAGGAGACGTTTTTGTCTGACGAGGACGACGTTATACCTGAGAAGTCATGCTAACACATGATGGGTTGCTCTAGCATTCAAGCCAATGAGTTGTACTATCGTGCTGGGGGTACGAGTAAATCCTGAAAAAGGAGTTCCCCAGAGATGCCCGCACATTGTTTGTGTTCAAAACTGATCAGGGCGGTGTTGTCTGATTGTAACTGCACCAAGGTAGCTTCGAAGAGGGTGTCGATCTTCGATAGACTTAGTATTGAAATGTCGAAGCCCAGGTCAAGACGCTTTCGCAGAAGAAGATTGGTGTCTCAAGGCGATGAATTGCTAAGAGTCACCATCAATATGACTGGCGAAGGGACATCGTCACGTGCCCTTCCTGGTGCATCTTAACGAATAACTCGGTTGCGGACTGGCACCATTCGCAAATCCAATTATGACAAGGTGCAGAAGGGGTTACTGTCAGATGATGAAGTGTCAGACACTGGCTCTGCAATGGCTTCCGATAACACGGTTTCCAACAGGGGGCTACCCCGAGAGGCGCTCATGATCAGTGCTGAACAGGTGGCCAAAATGCTTGAAGAGGCTATGGCTAAATAGAAGGAGAACTTCAAATTCGAGATGGAGATAGATATGCAGCAGATGAGAGAGATGCATAACCAGCAAGTCCAAGCACTGATGAATCGTCAGGGTGAATCGAGTCATCATAATAATGTCAACCAAGTAGACAGCGACACAGACAGGGAAGAAGACCGCGACGCCGGTAATCCCCCTGAAGAACAGAATGCTGAGGGTAGCCAGGAGAACGCCAGCGACAATGTCATCGCCCCCAAAAATGGGAAGATAAAGGACCTCGAGAGTAAGATCAACACTTTGATCTCTGCTGTAGAGGTGAAGAAGACGGGTATACCATATTTGTACCCGAGAGAGTGGGGGTCGATCCCATATCTGTCAAAGTTCAATCTGATTAATTTCACACTGTTTGACGGGAAGGGGTCTCCCACTCAGCATCTGATCGACTTCAAGTCTCATTTGGGGGTTATTTCTGGTAATGAGCCCTTAATGGTTCTGTCATTCGTTGACACCCTTCGAGGAGCTGCTTTTGATTGGTACCGCCGTCTCAAACTAGGGAGTGTTAATAGCTGGGACAATATGGAGTCCATCCTCCTTGCCAATTTCTTCGACGACGACACCGAGATATCCATCGGGACGTCGTTGGATGAAAAGTAGAAGGACGGAGAGACTATGGACAACTTCGTCAAGCGGTTCTGCAATAAGGCCATGACTTGTCGAGACCTGATAACTGAGGAGTTCATTCTCTAGACCTACCACAACAATCTTTCGTTGGATGTTTTGGAAGCAATGGGAATGGCGCCGTCAAAGACTTGGAAGCATTTGAAGGTGCATGGGGAGCAAGCCGAGCGATTCTTTAAGAGGAAAAAGGCAGAAAGAGGCCAGAAGATGGCAGACGCTCCCAAGCGGCATTTTGTCCCATGCGGCAAGGGGAAAGAGCAGGCGAGAACAGCAGTCACGAACCAAACGTTCTAGCTGCAACCATAGCAACAATCGCGATAGTGAGTAGCGCAGCAATCGCAGCCCCAATGGCAGCAGAGGCCGCAACAATAGAAGCCCTCCGCTTCGAGGTTCCCCAAAGTCTGCTCTTTTAAGAATGACGAGGTACCGGTATCTTTAAATACCTCTTGGAGAATAATAAGATCCATCTGCCACTGATCATGAATCAGGAGGAGGCCAATAAGGTCTCAAATTCGAAGTACTGTGCGTACCACAGAGCGATGCACCACCCGACGAAGTCATGCTACCATCTCAATGATAAAATCCAAGCCTTGATCGATGTAGGGATCATTACCCCAAAGCCCTCCAAATGAACCCAAATGGGAAGGACTGTTCGTGATAGACACAGTCTATTCGAACGGTGCGTATCGCCTAATTACTCAAAATGGCGACGGGCAATTAATGCCGATAAATGGGAAGTTCCTAAAAATACTATCCTTAGTATATTTGGGATAACCCATTTTGACGGGAAATTCCTCGTAGAATATTTCACCCATTGTCCTTGAGGATAACCCTGAATTTATCCTCCACTGTAAAATCCCTCACCGATCAAATTCATTGACAGTGAGTCCACTAAAAATCTTATTGGTCCAATCCACTAGCAAAATCCCCTCTTGATTCTGTCCACGAATGAGAGGTCCACTTAAAATTTCCTTCACACAGAGATAGAATAAAAAATTCTTCCTCTCCAAATGTAAGACCCCACTCGTGATAAACGGAAGGGCTCTATCCTTTTCTCTTTGGTCACGCCACCCCAGGGTTAGGGCTAAATTAGAATTTCATCTCGATAAATGAGAAAGTCATTTCCAGATCAGATAACGAGTCTTATAAAAAGTGAAAGTCATCTGAATCTTTTCGATTCTCGGAGTAGAGATCCCACTCTTAGTTTCACCTCTCAAGATTCTCGAAGTGAAGATCTGACTTTTAGTTTCTTTCGTGCTGGAGATAGGATATAAAATCCTTCCTCTCCTGCATAGGGAAACAGAATATAAAATTCTTCCTTTCCCACATCAACCCTGGAGATAGAATTTAAATTCTTCCTCTCCAGGAGCAAGAGACAGGATATAAAATCCTTCCTCTCTTGTTTTGAGTTTCATCTTCACGTGGAGACAGGATAAAAAATCTTTCCTCTCCAGTATCGGGAAATAGAATATAAAATTCTTCCTTTCCCACATCAGCCTTGGAGATAGAACATAAAATTCTTTCTCTCTAGGAGCAAGAGATAGGATATAAAATCCTTCCTCTCTTATTTCAGGTTTGTCTTTGCACTGGAGATAGGATATGAAATCCTTCCTCTCCAGCATCGGGAAATAGAATATAAAATTATTCTTTTCCCACATCAATGTTTTCTAATCCTTCAATCTAAGATTTATCTTGGAGAATTTTATCCCAAATCCTAAGTAGGGATAAGTCAATGCCTAACACGTGTTGCCGGTTTAGTCTTTTACCGATTGAAGAAGACACCCAAATACAAGTCGGGGAATTTTATCCTAAAGCCTAAGTAGGGATAAGTCAACGCCTAACATGCATTATCGGTTTAGTCTTTTACCAATTGAAGAAGACACCAGAGTTTGACTCTAGGGAATTCTATCCCAATGTCTAAGTAGGGAAAAGTCTACGCCTAACACACGTTGCCGGTTAATTCTTAACCATAAAAAGAATAAACGCCTACATATTCAAAAATGTGGCGGGTTGTTATTAATAACATCAAAATCCACACCTTATATGTGTGGGGAATTTTATCCTGAATTCTAAGAAGGGATAAGTCAATGCCTCATGCGCGTTGCCGATTTAGTCTTTTCTCTGATTGAATAAGATACCTGAATCCGAGTCGAGGGAATTTTATCCCGAAGCCTGAGTAGGGATAAGTCTACGCCTAACACGCGTTGCCTGTTAGTTCTTAACCATAAAAAGAATAAATGCCTACATATTCAGAAATGTGGCGGGTTGTTATTAATAACACCAAAATCCACGCCTTACACGTATGGGAAATTTTATCCTGAATCCTAAGAAGGGATAAGTCAACACCTCACATGCGTTGTCGGTTTAGTCTTTCTCTGATTGAAAAAGACACCCGAATCTGAGTCGGGGGAATTTTATCTAGAAGCCGAAGTAGGGATAAGTCTACACCTAACACGCGTTGCCGGTTAGTTCTTAACCGTAAAAAGAATAAACGCCTACATATTCAAACGTGTGGCGGGTTGTTATTAATAACACCAAAATCCACGCCTTACACATGTGGAGAATTTTATCCTTAATCCTAAGAAGGGAGAAGTCAACGCCTCACACGCATTACTGGTTTAGTCTTTTTTCCAATTGAAGAAAACACCAGAATTCCAGTTTAGGGAATATTATCCCTAAGCCTAAGTAGGGATAAGTCAACGTCTAACACGCGTTACTGGGTAGTTCTTAACCGTAAAAAGAATAAACGCCTACATATTCAAAATTATGGCAGGTTGTTATTAGTAACACCAAAATCCACAGCTTTCATGTGTGGGGAATTTTATCATGAATCCTAAGTAATGATAAGTCAACGCCTCACATGCGTTGCACGATTTAGTCTTTTTTCGATTGAAGAAGACACCAGAGTTTGATTCTGGAGAATTTTGTCCTGAAGGCTAAGTAGGGATAAGTCAATGCCTCACATGTGTTGCCAGTTTAATTTTTTTTCCAATTGAAGAAGACACCAGAGTTCAATTCTGGGAAATTTTATCTTGAAGCCTAAGAAGGATAAGTCTACGCGTAACACGCGTTGCCAGTTAGTCTATCCCCATGAAAAAGATGAAGTCTACGTATTCAACATTGTAGCACCTAGTCTAAAAGAGTTTCATTCTTTTAGCACAACGTCACTTGCGGAACGGGTTTAGATAATCCACACGCTAGCCCGATTCAAAAAATAATTGGTAGAGGCACATCAAATCCGTTAATAGCTAGAGGTTGGCCAATAGTCCTAAAGTCGACACCTAACACATCGTCAATTAGTCTCTTACCTGTAAAAGAAGACGAAGTCTACGTATTCAACATCATAGCATAAAGTCTGAAAGAGTTTCACTCTTTTAGCACAATATCACGTGCAGAACAGATTTAAGCAATCTGCGTGCTAGCCCGATCCAAACGGTAGTCAGTAAAGGCTCATCAAATCCGTTGATGGCTGAGGGTTTGCCAAAAATCTTATGAGTATTGTGGTTGATTATTTCAAACAAATGAGAAATCACAATAGGCAACAAAAACACTCGTTGTAATACAGGAGTGAAGGTGGACCAGTGATGATGAAGTCTCGGCAACAACGGTCTCAACATGGTCCACCCGATCCCGCTACATCTGAACTTCAAGGCCGGCAAAGACTCGAACATCGCGACATGCCTCTAGGTGGGACTCCACTCGATTGGCTACGTATGAAGCTGCACCTGCGGCTCGTAGCCCCTATAGTTTCTAAAGCTGGAATTCTAGACGATCATGATCAGCAATAATAGCCTCTGCTAGCTCCGGGTACCCAGCATTCCTTATCAAGATCTCTCCAGGACACTGAACCGGCCTAAACTGACGAAGGGAAAGCCCGCTGTCGAGAAGCCTATCAATCACCACGTTCATGAGAGAGAAGAACGAGCGAACTTCCAGGCAAATAATGATCGGATCTGGGTCGTGGTCTGATATCAATGTCCTCATCTGATCATGGAGTCGAGATGTCAGCCCTACAAAAAATAAAGGGATGAACATTCAAAATCTGCAACTCAAAAGTTAGCATAGACATCCTTAGCAGAATAACTCATACCTGCTTCCATCGGTGCAGCTTCATGGCTCGGAGGGGCTATCGGAGGAGTAACCTCCGTTGACGCACCAAATGCTTCAGATGATCTCACAGCATGGTCAGGAGGAACATCTAAATAAGGAACTAAAAAATGAGCCTCGATAGGAGCCCCTGCCAGCAATAAAAGGTTCAATAAATTGAAGCTCTGCAACTGACAAGGAATGGAGGGGCCCCCGGACAATAATTTAGGGGGGATATCACCCATTAAGGGTAAATTTTCATCCGGCTCAATTTATTCCGGCCTCAGGAATACTCCAAAAAGGTATACGAGTATAAATGTTTTCCTATTTTGGTCGATAAGTTCCTGGAAAATATTTTTTATATTTTAAGGATAACTCGCCCACCTCTAAATGGGTATATGAGAATAAACTAATCCCCGAAACTCTAGTAAACGTACAAGTATAAACTGTGTTGACGCTGGTCAACGCGTCGCAGCGAAGAATTCGCCAATCAAATGTTAGATTCTGAGAAAATTCTGACGCTGGTCAACGCGTCGCAACAGAGAATTTACTGATCAAAGGTTAAGTCTCAACGAATTGGATGGTCAGTCCAACGACAAATCACCAACATGAGTCAAAGCAAAAAATTCACCTATTGATTTTAGATCAAGATTTTGACAGCGGTCAGATAATAAATGCAGCACCGTGACACTTTCAGACATTTGACAAAGCACCGAGTAGTCAGAAAGAATTGAAGAAATCGAGAGTCGAAGCCATTTTAAGGTCCTGTTGAACCGACTGAAGGTTTGGGCCTATCATATCCAAAGTATTTCAGGTTCTTCTATAAAAGAACGAGTCTGAAACACTTTGGAAGGGGTATTTGTAGGCGTTGAAAATTAGCTAAAAGTTCCCAGACATGACTCGTGATAGTGGGTTGATGATTGGCGAGCTATCCAACGATGCAACGATGAACCATTGATGTCCCACGACCATTGATGCGCTACACAAAGCTTTCAGTGGAACGAGACCCGAATCAAAGCCTAGGCGGTTCGGCCAAAAACCGAGCCACCCCTAGGTGGCTCGGTGGCCGAGCTACCTCGGGGTGGCCGAGCCACCTCCTCAGGTGGCTCAGTGGCCGAGCCACCCCCAGGTGGCTAGGTGGTTGAGCCACCTCCTTACGTGGCTCTGTGGCTTAGCCACCCCAGGTGGCTCGATAGCTGGCCGAGCCACCTAGGTGACTAGTCGAGCCACCTAGGCGGCTAGGCGGGCCTCGGGCTTAGTTTCAACCCATTATCCACATTGTGAAGCCTATAAATATGAGGAGGGGTGCTCATTTGCACAGGGTTGGATTTTTGGAGAGAAGCCAAACCTCTGCCGGATTCAACAGCGACCGAAGCTTAACTTCGGCGATGAGATCCAAGATTCCGGCAAGCCGACCAGCATCAAGTGACGAAGTTCGAGGAGTCTAAGATCAGATCTACAGATCTACCCTCTCGATTAAGCTTTGTCTTAATCCTAGAGTTTGTGTTTGACTTTGCTTGGTTGATTTCATCCACTCCGGGAATAATCTCACGAAACCGGCAATTATCTCCTTCTTGAGATAATTCCCATCGGTGGTTATTCCCTTCGTGAAATAATCCCCGTAGATCTGGAGATCTCGCATTCAGATCACGATCAAGCGGTGGTCCATGGATGGAACAGAGTCCCCAGTACAGGCGAAGACACCCACGCAAGTGAGGATCCGATAAACAGGTCCCGCGTTTGTTCATAAAGAGGAAAAGTTGTAATTTTCTTTTTTAATTTTCGTTGTAAGCCTTATAAAAAGGCGATCTTTTTTCTAAATCTCGTTGTAAGCGACTGAAGTTTGTAACGGATTCATCAATGGAAATCAAAGCAACTTTCCCCGTGAATAGAGTTATGAAGTCATGCTTGGCCTAGACCCCAATGTGGCTGTACACCATCTTAACATTGACCCTAGCATCAAACCAGTTAAGCAATAACAATAACGTTTTCATCCTGAGTTAATGGAGCAAATGGAAAAGAAAATCTGCAAACTCATTAAATGCAGATTCATTCGTGAAGAACAACACCCCGATTGGCTAACCAACATTGTTGTGGTGATGAAGAAGAGCGGAAAGGTCCGAATCTGCATCGACTTCCGAGATCTCAACCTCGCTTGTCTGAAGGATAAATTTCTCCTCCCTATCATGGATGTCATGGTTGACAAACACGTGTGGGTTTGAGACAATGTCCTTCATGGACAGATTCTCCGAATACAATCAAATCAAGATACATCCGGATGATCAAAAGCCAACAGCCTTCAGAACACCCTTAGGAGTATTTTGCTACACGGTAATGCCCTTTGACCTGAAGAATGCTGGCACTACTCATCAACATGCAACTAACACGATATTCCATGAACATCTACGCAAGACATTCAAATGCTACGTTGATGACCTCGTGATCAAAAGTCGTCATAAGCATGACCACGTCAATGACTTGAGAACAGTGTCTGAAATCATGCGAAAGCACCAGCTCAAGATGAATCCAACCAAATTCTTTCTAGGAGTATCATCAGGTAAATTCCTAGGATTTATTGTCACATCCAAGGGAATACACGTCGACCCTAAAAAATGAAAGCCATCCAAGAGATGCCACCTCTGAGAAATCCTAAAGAACTTAGGGGCTTACAAGGATGATTAGCTTACATCCGAAGGTTTATCTCCAACTTGTCTAGGAAGTGTCAACCATTTCAAAGACTCATGAAGAAAGGCATTTTGTTCATTTGAGATAACACCTATCAAGAAGCCTTCAATGAGATCAAGCAATATCTCACAAAGCCGCCAGTCCTAGCTGCACCACTGTCACGTAAACCATTCCAGATCTATGTCAGAGCAATGGATCACTCTCTTGGAGTACGCCTTGCTCAGAAAAATGACAATGGCCACAAGCAAGCCATTTACTATCTCAGCCAGACTATGATTGGCACTAAGCATCGGTATAATCTAGTCGAGAAGGAATATTTAGCATTGGTCTTTGCAATTCAAAAGATGCAACACTACCTCACCGATCAATCTATCCATGTCATTTCAACAGTCAATCCTCTACAGATACTCATGACAAAGCCCAGATCACTATACTCCAGGCTAGCAAAATAGGCGATACTGCTCTCACAATACGACATGACGTTCGTGCCACAGAAAGTAGTTAAAGGCTAAGCAATTGCTAACTTTCTAGCACAGCATCCCATCCCAGAGTCTTCCAAACTTTACGAAGACATTCCGGATAAAGTTTTCAAGTCAAATTTTATTTCGGACCTCTATATATGGTGGTTGAACTTTGACGATGCATCAAGACGTAACCGCAAAGGAGCAATTGTCGCAGGAATGGAGGTAGAGCTAATCGACCCCCATGGACATGTTCTTCCCCGAGCATATTCATTGACCAAACCATGTTCTAACAATGTAGCTGAATATAACACCTTAAAATTGGCCTACAACTCACTCAAGACATGGGTGTCAAATATCTTGAAGCTCACGGTGACTCCAAGTTGATCGTGAATCAAATCAAAGGAGAATACGAGGTTCGCCATTAAGACCTCATACCTTATCATAAAGCGACCATAAAGCTCACCCAATCATTCCAGGGCTTCTACATCAATTATATAGTTCGCCTAGAGAATACCCATGCAGATGCTCTAGCATCCCTTGCGGCCACACTTGCCCTGGCGCCCAAGTCCATTAGGCGCATCACAGTGGCTAGCCATCACTTATGATCCTCGGAGCATATTCTTGAAGCCAACGAAGTCCATGTCATGTTGCTTTGAAGGCAACGATTGGCGGTTCCCAATCATCGACTACGTCCTACACGGAATCCTACCGGATGATTCGAAGCAGGCAGCCTAAGAAGAGCTCTGTGCTTTTCCTACGATTCTACCACACACACGCTATATCGACAATCTTTCGATGGTATTCTTCTCCGATGCTTATCACCAAGTGAAGCTCGAGAAGCATTAAAGGAAGCCTACAACGGTACATGTGGAGCTCATCAATCGGGTCCCAAACTTCAAGACCGACTCCGTCATCTAGGTTATTACTAGCTGACAATGATAGCAGATGTGGTAACATATACTAAAAGATGTCATGCGTGTCAAATTCACGCTGACTTCCTATATCAACCTCCGGAATTACATCCGACAGCCGCCGCATGGCCATTTGAAGCTTAGGGCATGGACATCATCGGCCGATCAGTCCACCGTCTACTAAGGGTCATCGATTTATCCTGGCCATTATAGTTTACTTCTCCAAATGGGCCGAATCTGTTCCCCTCAGAGAAGTCAAAACATCTCAAGTGATCAAATTCTTGAGACATCACATGATTTACTGATTCGACATTTCTAGATAAATCATTCACGACAATGGTCCGCAATTCATCAGTGGACTATTCTTCAAATTCCACAATAAGTTCATAATGCAAGATATGGCTTCTATGCCATACAATCCAGCTGCTAATCGTCTAGCTGAAGCTTTCAACAAAACCATCATCAAACTTCTAAAGAAGTTCGTCGCCTCCAACAAACAAGATTGGGATGAGAAATTCAGAGAGTGTTTATGAGCTTATCAAATAACAGTCTGCACTCCCACTGACTCAACGCCATTTTCCTTGGTCTATAGATGCGAAGTCGTGATCCCCCTCGAAGTTCAGGTTCCATCATTAAGAATCGCCATTGCCGAGAAGATGACAACCGAAGAACATCATCAAAAGCACCTCCAAGAACTTGAAGCACTAGATCAACTGAGACTTCAAGCTTAGTAAAGAATTGAGATCTACCAGTCACGGATTTTGAAAGCCTTCAACAAGAGAGTCAGAGAACGATATTTCAAAGATGGCGAGTTGGTCTTACCCGTTTGTCGACCCATGGTCATGACGCACAAGACTAAAAGTAAATTCTGACCTAAATGGGAAAGTCCATTTGTAGTAGAGACAAACTACTTAAATGGAGCATCGCCTAATTAACCAAAATGGCAATAGCGCATGGCACCGATCAATGGGAAATTTCTCAAGAAATACTACCCTTGATCCTGGCCAATCTTATATACCAACAGAAATCCTGGTCATGTTTAAGTTTCCACCTATGATCCACAAATGTTGATCTTCCTGATCCAAAATCTAATCAAAATCATCAGAGAGTCATCAAGTTAACACCACACCTCTGCTTGACTCCGAACATACCATCACTGTCATGTTAATAGTAAACCTCTGTACAGTGTGAACTCTAAAAACACATCATCACTGTCATGTTAAAAATACACATCTGAATAGTGTCAACTTTAAATATACCCCCTACTGTCATGTTAACATTACACCTCTGAACAGTTTCCAATTTGACCAAATCGTCATGTTAACACTACACGTTTGAACAATTTCTCATCTCAAATGATCTGACCGGTTAACATTACACCTCTGTCAGACTATTTTGTCAGCACGTTAACACTTCACCTCTGTCGACCTATCTTAGCAAAATTGACTGGTTAACATTACACCTATATCAATTTGCTAATGCCAAAAATCGATAGTTAACATTACACTTCCATCGATTATCTATCATTAAGTTAACATCACACTTCCAAAAGGTAGTCGTCCTTTGGACTTCTTTCAAACCGACTAGTTAACATTACACTTCTGTCGGTCACCCTATTTGGCACGTTAACACTACACCTCTGTCAAATATCCCTACACTGTTATGTTAACAATACAC
>JBAKGM010073090.1:0-13722 GCA_037177215.1 Asparagus racemosus
CTCTCTTCTAGCAACTATATCAGGCGGTGATGATCTTAGCAGGTCGGGGAACCTACCCTTGGGCTACGTCACTCAAGCCCAACTCTAGGAAACCACCGAAAAGATCACTAGACGATGCAGTCCCAGCTCATGGCCTTCGCCGACGAGCTCTTCAGCCGCTTTCCAGCACCAGCGGTGCAACAAGCAACTTCAGCTGCTCCTCAGTTCTCCTCCAGCCATCCGCCCGTGGCAGGCGACGCCAGTCATCCTCCCATGCAGCACATGTTCCGGCCGGAAACCCCTCATATCCTAAGACCCAGGAGGGGCTACTAGGAGCCTACCCCTTAACCACAGCAGGCGCAGCCGACTCCTCACGGGCCCCCGTCCACCGTCTTCAGTTCTAGGGGGCATCAGCCAAAAGCCCGAGCCCTAGCCGCCGCATGGCCGCCTCCACCACAGGAACATCGAGGCTCCCTAGCTTGGAGCGCGTCAGAGCTATCCCATCAGCTCACGAGAAAGCCAGCGACTGCACCCAGGCCTACAGGCCTGTCGCTGATGCCATCATGAGGAATACCCCTTTCACCGACGCCATCATGAGTGCACCGGTAGAAAAGTTTAAGATGCTGACAATAGAGAAGTACAAAGGAGAGGGAGACCCGGTGGAGCATGTCCAGAACTATTTCGATATAATGAGCATGCTACAAGCGCCGGAGGCGACCATCTGTCGCTGCTTCCCCGTTACATTGACTGGGAGCACCAAGTTATGGTGGAACGCCTTGGAGAAGAAGTCCATCGGCAGCTTTGAGGATCTTAGCCGGAAGTTCATCCACCATTTTTTGGTTGACTCCAAGCCCAAGCTCCCCCTCATGTGCTCATACAGACCAAGCAGGAGCCGAGCGAGGACCTCCGATCATACTTCAAGAGGTTCCAGGCGAAGAGACTGGAAGTTGAAGACCCAGGGAGCCGAGTCGCTATGGCCGCCCTCGTGGCTGGATTGCGGTCGGGCGACTTGTCGAAGGCTCTCGCCAGGAAGCCAGCCAGGAACTATGAGCACTTGATGGCCAAGGCCCACGGCTATATGAATATGGAAGATGCTGAAGCTTACAAGGCTGCAACCGTGGAGGCCTAGTCGGCCCGAGGAATGGCCTCCACCTCAGCGGCCGCCCCCCGCATCACTCCGGCCTCAACGCCAATCCAACCGGTCGCAGCACCAGCTCAGTCGCCACCAGCCAAGACGCCAGTGCAGCCCAAGCAAGAAGAGACGAAGAATGTGTCCCAGAGCTATCCCGTTAGGAACAACAACAACCGTGGTGGCCGGTTCGACAAGAGGGACGAGAGGAGAGCAAACGCTCCTCCTCTCGTCTTTACAGTCCTCAACACCTCTCTCTCCAGAGCATTGGATAAGGCACAGGGGGAGGGGCTCCTCACCTCGCCCCCCCCGCAGATGCGTTTGGATCCAAACAAGAGGGATACACGGCGGTACTGCCGCTACCACCGAGACCATGGCCACGACACCGGTGACTGCCGGGTCCTTCAGAGGGACATTGAAGACCTCATCTAGAGAGGATTCTTGAAGAACTTGGTCGCCCAGAGGGATAGGAGGGACTATCCCCCCAGGAGGGATGAGCGGACCCCTCGCTCTCGGTCGCCCCGGCCTTAGCCAAGGCCAGACGACCGCGCGGTCGAGCCAAGCTCCAGAGGGGTCATACATACTATTAGCGGAGGTCCCACCATAGGGGGAGACTCCAATAAAGCCCGCAAGAGGTACGCTAAGCGACCGCTACGGGTGGAGAGCTACGACAAGAAGCCCCGGACAAGCTTCGCCATCTCATTTGATGAAGACGACTTGGAAGGAGTCGAGACGCCTCACAGTGACCCCGTGGTCATCACGGCCGACATAGACGGCTTCGAGGTCAAGAGGATCATGGTGGACACGGGAAGCTCAGTGGATATCTTGTTCCTGGATGTGTTCAACCGCATGAAGCTGGATAAATCCAAGCTGCTCCCCCTTATCGGCTTTACAGGCCATTCCCAGCTGCCAGAGGGGCTTATCACCCTCCCTTTCACCATCGGCAGAGGCCCCTGTCAAAAGACGGTCAACATCCAGTTCGTGGTCATGAACATCAAGTCGGCGCACAACGTCATACTCGGCCGGACTGCCCTCCATCTCCTGTAAGCAATCCTGTCCACATACCATCAGATGGTCAAATTCTCGACGCCCGCGGGGGTGGGTGTCGTCAGAAGTGACCAGCGGGAAGCCAGAGCTTGCTATGCACTCTCAACCAAGGGGAAGGGCGTGGCCGAAGTGATGCCCGTCGAGAAGACCAGCCTCCAGCTGGAGAAGAAGGCGGAGCGAGAGAGGACGACGCCGGTCGAACCTTTGCAAGAAGTGTCGATCAGCGACAAGAGCGGGCGGACGCTCAAAATTGGCTCGAGTCTTGTGGAGCCCCTACGGGGGGGAACTGACTTCATTTCTTCTGGTGAACTTCGATGTGTTTGCCTGGGGCCCGGAGGATATGCCGGGTATCCCTCCCTAGGTCATGTGCCATGAGCTTTCTGTCGACCAACATTGCAAGCCAGTCAGACAAAAGAAGAGACATCAGGGGCTCGAGTGGCAACAAGCGGCGGCAGCAGAAGTCGACCGGCTCATGCGAGCCGGCTTCATCCGAGAGGTACAGTATCCTGAATGGCTCGCCAATGTCGTCATGGTGAAGAAGGCGGATGGCAGGTGGAGAATGTGTGTAGATTACACCAACCTCAATAAAGCGTGTCCAAAGGATAGCTATCCCCTGCCCTGCATAGATCAACTAGTAGACGAGAGTGCGGGCCATGAGCTGCTAAGCTTCATGGACGCCTTCTCGGGGTACAACCAGATCCTCATGGCGGAGCATGACCAAGAGAAGACGTCCTTCGTGAAGGACCAAGGGGTGTACTGCTATAGGGTCATGCCCTTTGGCCTCAAGAATGCTGGGGCGACCTACCAGAGGCTGGTTAACAAGATCTTTCGCCCCCAGCTCGGCCGGAATGTGGAGGCATATGTGGACGACCTCCTAGTGAAATCTAAACTGGCATCGGCCCATCTCGCCGACCTTGATGAGACTTTCTCCGTCTTGAGGCATTACCGCATGAAGCTTAACCCAGTGAAGTGCACCTTCGAGGTGCAGTCAGGGAAGTTCTTGGGGTTCATGATTACCCAGCGAGGCATTGAGATCAACCCCGAGAAGATTGCGGCCATTGAGCAACTCCTAGAGCCGCGCACTATGAAGGACATTCAAAAGCTCAATGGCAAGATAGCCGCCCTGAGATGGTTCCTATCCAAGTCGACAGAGAGGAGCCTCCCATTTTTCAAGATATTGAGGGGGACAAAAGACCCCAATAAGAAGTTGGAATGGACGGAAGAATGTTGCCAGGCGTTCAGGGAGCTTAAGGCGTACCTGAGCACCAAGCCGTTACTGAGCCAGCCCTTAGAGGGGGAGACCTTGTATCTCTAATTGGCCGTCTCCACTGAAGCTGTTAGCTCAGTCCTCGTCTGAGAGGAGGAACATGTCCAGAAGTCGGTGTATTATGTCAGTCGCATCCTCAAGGAGGGCGAGCTGAATTACCCGTTAGTGGAGAAGGCATCATTTTCCCTCATCACGATGGCTCGGAGGCTCCGCCCCTATTTCCAGGCTCACTCCGTCGTCGTCCGCACTAACCTGCCTCTGAAGAAGTCCCTCGGGAGTCTGACCATGTTAGGAAGGATGGTGGCATGGTCGATCGAACTCAGTGAATATGATGTGGAGTTCGAACCGCGGACGACCATCAAGGCGCAAGCATTGGCGGACTTCCTCCTCGAACCCTCTCCCCCAGAGGACAAGCAGCCGACTCCAGAGCCTGCCGGCCAACCGGTGTCTCCGGCCAAGGAAGAACCCAAGCGGTCGACCCCCCAAACACCTATCACACCCGAGCTTGATGGCCAAGAGTACGCCTCGTGGTGGACCCTGAAGGTGGACGGGTCGTCCAGCGAGGCCGGGAGTGGGGCCAGAGTCATTTTGCGAAGTACGGAATTGATGGTGATGGAGCAATCTATCGCCTTCGGTTTCCCAGCATCAAACAATGAAGCCGAATACGAGGCACTCATTGCCGGTCTGCGGGCAGCCATTGTGGTTAAGGCCGACAGGCTATACGTGCTAGCCGACTCCTAGCTCATTGTTAATCAGGTCAACGACAAGTACGTGGCGAGGGACAAGCGAATGGCCCAGTACCTAGAAGTGGCCAAGAAGCTGGTAGCTCAGCTGACTGACTTCAAGATCACCCAAGTACCTCACTCGCAGAACACCCAAGCCGATGCCCTGTCGAAGCTGGCGTCGACCAGCTCGACATGCGGGTCGGGGCCCGTCTACACAGATATGCTGCCATCCCCCAGCATCGTGAGTCCGGTGGCAAACGTCATGCAGACTGATGCCACTACAGAACCCTGCTGGATAGATCCCATCCTAAAGCTCTTGGCTGATGGTGTCACGCCTCCCGACCCTGTAGAGGCGAAGCGGCTGCAGAGAAGCGCCCGTCGATATCTCATCATAGACGGCCAACTCTACCGCATATCCTACTCGAACGGAGGCGTGGGGCCTTATCTCAGATGCCTGCGGCCCAGTGAAGCCCGCTATGTTTTGAAGAAGATCCATGAAGGAGCATGCGGGAACCACCCAGGGGCGAGAACACTTGCCCAGAAGGTCATTCGGCAAGGATACTACTGGCCAACTATAATAGCTGACTCGTGGAAGCTCGTCTCCACTTGGGAGAAATGCCAGTTCTTCTCGCAAATTCCCCGAGCAGCTCCCACTGAGCTCACCCCCTGCTGAGTCCGATTCCCTTCGCTCAATGGGGATTAGATATATTGGGGCCACTCCCCCTTGCCTCCGGGCAGAGAAAGTACTTGATCGTAGCCATCGACTACTTCACAAGTGGATCGAGGCTGAACCTCTGGCAAAGATTGGGGAAACCAATATAACCAGCTTCACTTGGAAGTCTATTGTCTGCCGATTCGGCATCCCGCTGTCGTTTGTCACTGACAACGACACCCAATTTGATAGCCAAGGCTTCCGTGATTTCTGTGGAGAGTGGGGAATTAGACTCAAGTTCGCCTCTGTGGCGCATCCGAAGTGCAACGTGCTAGCTGAAGCTGCGAATAAGTGCATTCTCCAAGCATTAAAGAAGAAAGTCGACAAAGCCGTGGGGAATTGGGTGGAAGAGCTGCCAAGCATCTTATGGTCTTATCGGACAACACACAAGAGCTCGACCGGCGAAAGCCCCTTCATGCTGGCCTATGGAGCCGAGGCCGTGACTCCGGTAGAAGTTGGCATGCCAACTATTTGTTTACAGCATTTCGATGAAGACGCCAACTCTTCTAGTCTCCGCACAGAACTAGACCTTTTGGAGGAAGTCTGAGCAAGGGCACTGCAAAAGCAAATCACCAATCAGCAGCGGGTCGCCAGATACTACAACAGCAAGGTGCGGCTGAGGAGGTTCCGGGACCTTGTACTGAGAAAGGCAGCGTTCGACCGGGACACAAAGTGCGGCAAACACGCCCCCAACTGGGAGGGCCCATACACTGTCCTGCAGGAAATACGACCCGGCACCTATCGGCTAAGGAGCCTGGACAGGAGAGTGTTGCAGCACCTGTGGAATATTGAACACCTGAGGAAGTTTTTCCAATAATCTTGTATTATACATGCTATTATAATTTCCTGAAATGAATGAAATCAGTTCATAACTACTATCCTCATCTTGTCGTGTCATGACAGAAGCATCGAAGAGACCGCAAGTAACCTCTCATGACCGATCGCTCTTCCCACTAGGGGGCGAGGAAAGACGCACCACTCCTCTGACTAAGTCGACACAAGTCCCTTGTTAAGACGAGTCTGGATAAGCTTCCTTCGATGGGACGAATCAGGGGGCTCTTCTCGCGTCGAGTCAAGGAACTCTTCTCATGACGAGTCAAGGAACCCTTCTCGCTACGTCGAGTCAAGGAACCCTTCTCGCGCGGAGATCAGAGACCCTTCTCACGCAGAGTTAAGAATTCCCTTTCACCCAAACGAGGCGAGCGGCCAACTCACTTCGTCAAGTGGAACTGTGGTGCTTATCAAGGCGGGTCGTCCCCTCATGAGTACCCGTCCACTGGTCGGACTCAAAAGCCCTAGGCACCACATAAGTCCTAGGTGACCGACCTACGGGTCGTCCCATCATGAGTACCCATCCACTGGTCAGACTCAAAAGCCCTAGGCACCACATAAGTCCTAGGCGATCGACCTACGGGTCGTCCCATCATGAGTACCCGTCCACTGGTCGGACTCAAAAGCCCTAGGCACCACATAAGTCCTAGGCGACTGACCTACGGGTCGTCACATCACGAGTACCCATCCACTGGTCAGACTCAAAAGCCCTAGGCACCACATAAGTCCTAGGCGACCGACCTACGGGTCGTCCCATCATGAGTACCCGTCCACTGGTCGGACTCAAAAGCCCTAGGCACCACATAAGTTCTAGGCGACTGACCTACGGGTCGTCCCATCATGAGCACCCGTCCACTGGTCAGACTCAAAAGCCCTAGGCATCACATAAGTCCTAGGCGACTGACCTACGGGTCGTCCCATCATGAGCACCCGTCCACTGGTCAGACTCAGAAGCCCTAGGCACCACATAAGTCCTAGGCGACTGACCTACAGGTCGTCCCATCATGAGCACCCGTCCACTGGTCGGACTCAAAAGCCCTAGGCACCACATAAGTCCTAGGCGACCAACCTACGGGTCGTCCCATCATGAATACCTATCCACTGGTCGGACTCAAAAGCCCTAGGCACCACATAAGTCCTAGGCGACCGACCTATGGGTCGTCCCATCATGAGCACCCATTCACTGGTCGGACTCAAAAGCCCTAAGCGCCGCATAAGTCCTAGGCGACCGACCTACGGGCCGTCCCCAGCGAGGTCCGTCGCCAGCCAGAAGCCAACAAAGGGCCGAACTGTGGCCAGAAAGAATCTACTCAAGGATGCTCCCCCGTCGTGCGCTCAGCGATTAAAGTTTAAACTAATGTCATCAAACTCAATCGACTGTGGACATGGCTTGTATTTTTGACAAGTGGTCGTCCGCTATCATCATATGAAATAAAACTTGTATGACATGGTGTTTACTCTTCCCTTCATCCCTGGACTGAAATGTTACTGACACTACAGGGCGACCGCGTACGACAACATCACACGCTATGAAAAGTTTAAAGGCGTTGCGAACAAAAAGTAAAGGATAATAGCATTTTTATTTCTGAATAAAAAGTAAATTACAAGCATCGCCAAAAAGTACCAAAAAAAAGAGAAAAATGATGATAATAATAAAAGTAAAAATATATACAACCAAAATCTATACAAGCGCGAGTTCCAGGTCGCCCTACTGCAAGTCACCCCCATCATCGTTCCCGCTGTCATCGTCTTCGTCGTCCTCATCCTCCTCATCGGAATCTAGCTAGATTCCCCTGCCACGAGCTTCGAGATCTTACAAGACGCTAAGACAATCTCGCACCCGAGAAGGATATGGGACGTCGATGGGCTGTTCCGAAGAGGGAGGAAGTCGGGCCCTGAGAAAATCGAACCCGGCCTTGATAGCCATCGCCAGCTCCACTTTGCCAAGCGGACCCTGCCGGTAGCCATCAATGATCTCCTTTTTCCCAGCCTCAGAACTCATGTAGTTAAGTCGAGCCTCGAAGGCTCTAGCCTCTGATCGAGCTGCCTCATGTGCCGCCCTCATGTTACCCAGCTCCGCTCTCACGCTCTGTAGAGACTGCTGGGTTGACGCCAAGTAAGCCTCAGCCGTCGACCTGGCTAGTTTCTCAGCCCCAAGTTCCTCTTCCAGGAGCTCGATACGGCCCGTTCGAACCGACATCTCCACGCGGTGGCTCTCATCGATGGCCCGGAGTTCGGCAACTTCCTCCGTTAGCTCCTCGATCACGACCGCCTGATTAGATTTTGTGGCTTCAAGGTCGGAGATGGCGGCCTGTTTCGCCTCCAACTCTTGAGCCCTACCTGCGTCGGCCTCTGTTTTCTCCGCCTCGAGAGCCCTCATCCTCTCCTCTGCCTCCTCCCTAGCTCCCCTCTCCCGGACCAGCTCAGTTTCTAACTGGCCGTGAGCCCTGATCATTTCATCCAGGCGGCCCACAAGCTCTTCAACAACAAGGGTCCCGCGCAGATAATAACTCTGCACCGCTAGCCGAAGCCCCCTCGTCGGAACCTCCCTCAAGAAGCTCATATCCCGAGGAAGTGCGATTTGGTGGAGGGCGGTGAGCTGAGCTTGACCGGAGATGAATATCAACTCGTCCTTTCGGAGAAAGTCCCCGGGGACAAACTTGTCAGCCTCGGCGGGGTCTTCCTTAGCCAAATACCCCTCCTCCAACTCCCCTATAAGCTGGTCCCGCAGCTCCTTCCACCTGGCGCTGCCTACGTCTCTGAGCCTGTGGGGGAAGGGAAGGGAGGAAGGAGCCCCCTCGGCCAAGCCAGAAGAGGGAGCTGCCTCAGTAACCGCTTTCCCCGCTGTGGTCAGCTCGACACTTGGACCTCCGACCAACTCAGAGACCTGTTCCGCTACGCGACCTTCATCGAAGAGCGGGACTCTAGAGAGGGAAGGTCATAGCCGACCTCGCCCCCACCAATGGGGACGTCATCCGTGGCGGGCACTCTCGCCGGCGAACCCGGTGTAGGGGCCATCTCCTCGGCCATTAACTCGGCTGGAACGGGGGCGTCGGCCTCAACAGCTGCCGCTCCAGTGGCCTCCTCCGGGATGACCGCCTTCTTCTTCCTCTTCTTCTTCTCGGGAGCCGCAGAGGATCCCGACCTGGCCGCCATCATCGCGGCGACCATCCCAGTGTTCTTCCTTACGAACTCGACCTCCTCAGCCGTTAGGGCCTTCCTCGCCCTCTTGAGAGGCGGTCTAGGTATAGCTCTTGCGACCGACCCCGAAGCTTCTGTAGCCTTGGGCGGCCTAGGCGTGGCCTGCGCCAAACCGGCTTCTCGTTCCCGGTCGGCGCCTGATGCCTGGGTATGGGATAAGCTGGCCACCCTTAACGAGGCGTTATCGAATAGATTGCTGATGTCCCTGGAGCTGGCATAAGAGCGGATCTTGTCCAGATCCTGGTGCTCCCCATCAGAGAGGGGGAGCAGCTTCCAGGCCTCCTTCTTGATTTCAGGCTAGGAAGGACAGGAGAGGATGGGGTCTGCACCAAAGACCCACACAAACTTCTCTTTCCAGCGTTTGTTAGACTCTGGAAAGTGTACCAGTTTCTCGCCCAAATTCATGAAGAAGAAATGTGCATCTTTCTTGCTAGTCTTCACACCGACCAGATGGCTGAACAATTGGAGGGAGGGTTCAACTCCTACTCAGTGACATATCACTAGGAACGCCATCATTATGGCAATGGCGTTGGGTGCAAGCTGCGCTGGGGAGACCCCTAACCGCTCGCAAATCCTCCGCACCAGACTCGGAAGAGGCAAGCGGAGCCCATATTCCAGATGGGCTAGATAGAGGGGCGCCTGGTCGGCTCCATGCTCAAAGACGGCGGAACCCTCCTCCGGTAGCGAGAGGGTGAAGGCCGCCAGAATGTCGAATCTCCCGGGGAGGACCTCCAGATCTTCACTCGTCACCCTCGAGTGGAAAGGGGCCAGGAGGCTGAATCTATCGACGGGAACAGAAGAAGATGCAGCCATTAGAGAAGAGTTTCTTCGGGAAAAAGAACTTGGAGAATGAGAGGCGGTTTTCAAATGTAGTGGAGGTTCTGTAAACGAAGCTCAGAGGTACCCCATGGGATACTTATAAGGCAAGCAACGGACACGTGGCGAACGAAGGGCGGTCCGGCTACAGTGCAGATCAACGGCTCAGATTGAAGTGGGGATTCGAATCGCCCCTCGAAAGACGAACCGCCGCCTCTCTCAAACCCTAACCCCCCAAGGCGTAAGAATCGATGTGATAACGACGGTTGAAGTACAGTGATGTCATCCACGATGACCCGTCGCTATCATGCTTCGTGCCCTATCTTTTCAAACCCAAAAGGGCCGGTCGACCGTGTTGGCCAGCCGCTAAGCGCCAAACCAAGGCAACAACCCGGTTCGAGCGCGAAGCGATGTCTAGCCAACACAGCACCCACCTAAGGTCACGCCACCATGATTAGCTCGTGAAGGCATGAGTAAAGCTAGCAAAACCAAACGACAAAACTCAAGAAAGAGGGCGAGGGATAGTACGTACGACAAAAACGGTTCTCTTTTATTGCTTGAAAAAGAAGCATGTACAAAAGAATGACCACAAAAAAGAAATACACACTACAAACCCCGAGACGAACCATTAAACCACTAAACATCCATGCCGGTCGGGCTGCTGGACGACCGACTCGAAGCCGTCCCTCCTCTTCTCCGCATGCATCCTTCTGGACGTCGTATCCACCCCCCGCTCTCTCTATGTAGGTGAGAATGTCTACGAGATCGGCAATGGCGGGCGGGTACCGGGGACGACTCCGTGACCCACGCTGCTCAGCGGGCAGCTGCGCTAACACGTAGTTGCTGCCAGCCTTGCACGCTAACGTGACCTCGGTCTTCCCCATGACGCCCTGGCGAAACTCCTGAACGATACCGGGTCAGCCCCTCTCCAAGACCACCGCCTCGTAGACGGACGACTTCAGATAAGACACCTCGTTCTCTGCCAAGCTCAAAGCCTTCTCGAGTTCGGCGCACCTCTCATGAAGCCTCTCGTTGGCCATCTGCTCTTCCTCCAGATGGGACTTGGCTCGATCGGCGACCTTCTTCTCGATGGCAACCTGCGTCAAAGCCAAGTCGCGCTCCCGCAAGGCCTCCGTAGCCGAGGCAGAAGATCCGACCCCCTCATCGACCTGGCGGAGCTTCTGCCTAAGGCGTTGAATCTTGGCTGACTTCTTTTCGTCGGAAGCTTTGAGGTCGGCGATCAGGTGCTCCTTCACCTCCATTTCCCTTCGCCAGTCGTCGAGTTCGGCCTGTTTTGCTAAAAGCTCAGCCACAACCTGGTCGAGCTTGACATTCTCGGCCTCATCCTTCGCTGCGCTGCCCTTTTTGAGCATCTCATAAGTGTGATGGCCCTGAGCTAATCGGCGGAACAACTCTTTCTCCACAAGGCATCCTCGTGTCAGGTAACTACAGAGGATCACATGCAAGCCTACGTCAGGGATAGCCTTCAGAAGATCCTCGTCGTTGGGAAGACTGAATTGTTCCACGGCCCTCACCTGATCGAATCAAGACTCAAACACTGACGATCGGACGTCCAAACCCTTGGCAGCAACAAAGCGGTGTGCGCGATCCGGCTCCTCATCATGGTTGCTGCTGGGAGGAAGTCTCCCAATCATCACATCCTTTGTCGTAGCCCATGCCTCCACCTCTGACTCAGCCAGGTAGAAGGAAGAAGGCCATCCCGCCGGCTCGGGAACCCGCTCGCTCCCCTCGACAGGCTCATTTCTGGGGTGATGGGACCTCCCACTATCGCGAATGCTGGTCTCCACTTTAGCCCGGGTCTCAGACTGACTGGAAGCCAGCTCAGGGACATCCCTCCTCTCCTCCTCGGACGGCTCGGGAGGGAGATCGTCATCGGTGTCGTCCGACTCCACCTCCATCAGGGCTTCAGCCCTTGCACCGCGCCATCGGGCCCCTCTCAGGCCGCTCGAGGTCTTCTTCTCCCTCCTCCTGAAGAAGCCCCGCATGACCCCAGCTGTCATGTCTCCAGCTGCCGCAACAGATTGCGGGGTAGATGACGTCCCTCCCAAGGTCGCCTCCTCCCGAGGTCTTTTAGCTGGCCTCTCCAACGGTCCCGCCCCGGACTCTCCAGACGACCCCTCAGCGGGAGCCTCCTCGGTGGCAGATGCCAAACCTAGCGCTCCCCCGAACGTCAGATTAGTCGCCCGAGACTCGTCCCGATCGGTGGGTGGCACGGACACAATTCCATGCAATCAGAGAACCGACTTGTCAAGAAGGGCCGCCATCACACGCAGCCCAGAGTAAGAAATAACTAACTCCAGCTCACGCCGCTCTTGGGTTGACAGAGGTTTGGGATCCAGGGCCTCTTTCCTGATCTCTGGCTAGCTCGAACAACCAAGATCTGAGTCGTCCCCCTCTACCCAGACAAACCTCTCTTTCCATCCCTTGTACGACGTGGGAATATCGAGGACTATCTTGAAGTCACCTGTCGGCTGGAGATGGAAGTGATCGGCCTTATGGACCGAGATGCTCACCAAGCGACTCAGCACCTTTATTGAAGGGGTAATCCCCAACCATGAGCAGATAACGACGAAGCCCACCAGCATGGCGATGGAATTTGGCATCATCTGCATCGGGGATACCCCCAAAGCCTCGAACACCTTTCGAAGGAAAGGATGTAAGGGCAACCTCAATCCACACTCCAAGTGTTTAAGGTACAGAGGGGATTTCCCCTTGCCGTGGTGATACACCGCCGCTGATCTCGCTGGCGCAGTCAATTTAAATTCCCTCGGGATATCAAACTTCGAGTGCAGCGCCTGCATCTGCTTTGCGGTTACCTTTGAGCGAAAGTCTTCAAGCTGGGTCAAACGCTCGGAGTCCATGAGTGAAGAACGATGGATCATCGGAAGATCGCTGGAAAATCTGAGTTTTGGAGATGTGCTAAGTGAAAGCGTACCCCTTCCGCTTTCATTCTGATAAAGGACTTTATGAGGACTAGTTAGTCCCTCGATCTCCTCCACCTGTCCCACATCCAACGGTGAGGATTGTCATGCTCGAAACACGAGGCGTCGAGCACAGGAAACGAAGCGCCAGTTATTTAAAAATAGTGGCTTACGTCAGCCACGTTCTTCCTGAAGAACCTTCGAGACCTGCTCGGCATGGATAGACGGCGCCGGCCGAACCGCCTCAGGGCCGACTCAACACTTCTGCGGGTGCTCAGCACCTATGTTTTGTCCACTGAGTCGTCCCCCCTCTGAAGCCGACTCGTCATTGTCCCGGACGTCCGACACACACGCCGCTCGGTCTCAGGACTCGACTCAAGGGCCGAGCCCACTGAGCCGTCCTGCCCAAAGGATGACTCATGGGATCCCCGCGCCCCAAGAGTTTAGAGTGCCCGAGCCGGACACTAGCCTGACAACGGGGACACGCTTAAGGTCGGCGCCGCCCGACACAATGGTCAGGAGCCTTACCCAGCGAAGGCGACCGGTCAGCGTTCAAAACCCTATCGTACCAAATTCATTCGACACCCGATCACAAGACAAGTCCTTAGCGCTACTCAAACATAAAATACACGAAAGCCTAGCGAAATAAATTGAAAGACGTCACAGACGACAATACAAGGTAGAATGACACCTTTATTCAATAAACAAAGTTACATTACAAAAGCCGAACCAGGCAGCGATGAAATCCTAAGTATATTACATCCCACGTTCGTACACCGTCCAGAACGAGGACCCTGCAAATAGTGAACAGGTCATCCAACTTCGGCTCAACAATTCCAAACAACTCCCAGTCGGAGGTACTTTAAGCAAACCCCCAGAAAATGGGGATATTATTATGGTAAACCAACGTCCTTCAACAAGAACGTCGGTTCATCATGATAACATCCCCACCTTCTTCGGGTTTGTCAAATGGGACACCGCCCCCTCAGCACAGTCCATCCGCAAGCCCCGTATCGCACATTCAGCAACATAACCATTGAAACTCTGGGTAAGGCCCAACCTTCTCTTGATCT
>JBAKGM010073138.1:0-13718 GCA_037177215.1 Asparagus racemosus
AAAAAGTCCAATTCCTTGCTACACCTGTGGTTGGAGGGAAGTAATGTGTTTTGTTGGAATGAGAAAATATAATACAAGATTGGTGAGTGCCATGGTGAGGGTATTTTAGGGATTTAGCATACTATTTAATAGGATGTGAATGAAAATTATAACTTGGTAGCACCTTGTTAGGAGTGCATATTTTCATCATGGTTTTACGAAAACTAAAAATTTTGTAGTGCTCCAAAAACCAACTATATTTTGTGGTGGTTTCAAATAAGAAACCCTTATTATTATTATTAGGAAAAATTGCTTGAAGGTAGCTGGAAAAATTATTATATGTCTACTATCGTGTAGATCCTCGAATCATAACTGCCCATTAAGCAGTGGACAACTATGATTTTACATTGACTATGCGATGCAAATAGCATCAATAAGAGAATTTAGATTTCAAATATAGAAGATTTACTACCAATATTTTAAAGAAAAATTACACAAGAATGCCACAAAGTTTGACCCTATATTGAATTAAATACTAATAAATTATTTTGGTTCAATCTACCAACACCGAGGTTGTGTGATTTTCATGCTATAACTTCGATTAATGTAATGCCATTTTTATTTATCAAAATTCTAGCATGTGTTGGAGAATGGATAGAATTTATCATAATTATAATTTTCCATCTATAAAAAGACTTCAAATTATCTATATATGATATAATTCTTAATTAATTATATTTTATGGTTATCAAATTTAGTACATCTTCTCTCCTTCTCTCCACTGGGCCTCTTTCTAGGCATGGCCTATTGTATAAGGGCAGCCCATACTCCATAAGCTCCAGTATAATCCAGAAGGCCTTATAAGGCTGCACTTCCTCCTATTCTACTTAGGGGACTCTACAGCCACTTGGATAGAGTGTAGAGATGATTAGGAGGGACATGATCATGCAACACACCTACTGTGATGCTGTTGAGATTTTTAGATCTCGCAAAAACCTTGAAAAACACTAAACGCAGTAAATAGAATCATATAAAATTTAACGTGGAAAACCCTCAACAGGAAAAAACCACGGGATCGAAAACAATCCACTATCACCTACAAATTATAATCTTTTGCACGGACAAAGGTTGTTAAACCCTTTCTCTTACAATACCCTTAAACCCGGTTACACCCTCTGTTAAATCCTGATTATAAAAAATATTGTCTCTCTCCCTCTCTTTGCATCAAAACCCTAAAATAGGGCGTCTTATTTAAAAACACCCCTGATTTGCCCACCGAGTTAACTTCATATCTAAAAAAACTATCAGGACTGGGCCTAGCCTTCATATCCGCATCTAACTTGGAGTTTAAGTCAGTACCCAATATATCCTCGCTCAACAAAAAAATCTCCAAGTGTCTCAACTGCTTCAGAAAAACTCACTCTCTTCTTCTTGTTCTTTACCTCTCCCTTGTGGACAAGAGTCTGAGAAGAGTCATCAACACCATTAACAGATCGCTCATCTAAATAGCAAATATGGTTGCTATTCTTCCGCCCTTGCAAAAGAAAATCACCATTTTTATACACTTTGCACCACTCTCCTTCACCCACATACTTATACCCACGCGATGCCATCTCACCCAATGAAATTAAATTAGCACCACATGATGGCACATATCTCACATGACGAAGAATTCCAACCTTCCCGGTGTGAAGCTTGAGGCGAACACTCCCAACGCCTTCAACTTTCATCTTCTCGTTGTTTCCAACGATCACGTCCCCAAATTCCTCATCCGTTTTTAATGTGTTAAAAAAATTTTGTTGTTGCAAACGTGCATAGAGGCTGCAAAATCTAACACCAAGTGTTACTCGCATCAGTACCCGTACTTTCCATCATCAACACCACATCTTCATCACACACAACTACCAAGGAGTCCATCTTTTCTCAATTTTCTTGAAGCTTCATCTGTCTAATACTCTTCAAATCATTTCGCATCTGGGAACATCTGAACTGAATGTGACCCTTCTCTTCGCAATAATAGCACTCCCTTTCACTGTCGTCTCGGGCCCGAGTTTTTGACCTTCCTCGATAACTATCACATCTCTCCTAACTCCTCCTTCGATTAGAACCTTCAAAAGCGAGTGCACTCTCACCACTATTAGATGCACTCTCCTTACCCATCATTCTTTCATTCTCACGTAGGAGTGCTGTCACATCGTTGAACTTCAAAGTCTGCTTCCCTGTAATTATCGTCTGAACAAACGGCTTGTACGACATCGCGCAAGGAAGACAATAAGAGTAGCGCCTGCTCATCTTCTTTAATCTCCTCATCAATATACATAAGTTGACAAACCAGCTGATTAAAGGCATTAATGTGGTCTTGAATTGCAGTACCTTCTTCCATTTTCAATGAATAGAGCTCCATCCTCAAACACAATCAGTTGGTCATCGACTTGGACGCATAAATCCCCTCGAGCCTTTCCCATAGCCCCCTTGGTGTGGTCTCTTGCATAACATTGTACTTGATCTCGGGGGGCGAGTGCCAAATGAATTGTGCCAACCTCCATCTTTTGCATGGAACTCCATTCAGCATCCTTCAACCCTTCAAGTTTCTTCTCCCCCAAAGCTTGATCAACACCCTGCTATACAAGAATATCTTGAACCATGCACTGCCATACTGCAAAATTTGTCTTGCCATTGAATAGCGGAATATCAAACTTCAGACCCGAATAAGTCATCATCCTCTAACCACAATCAAAATTCAAATCTTGTAGAGATTGAATTTGATAAAACCAATGTCAAAAACGAACTCAACACGTTGAAAAACCCTATGAACGACTCCTTGATCTCCAAACCCTCGATCAAAAGACAAATTAATCTGCATCGTCGGATTTGATTTCATAACTTTCAACCAAACCCTAAACCGTGTGAACAATGTTTTTCCGACGCAGTACTTCCGCAGCTACAGTTTTTTAGGTGTCCGGTTCTCTTGTTCGCCCAATGTCAATCACCGCGCCTCGATCACTGACACCTTCACCAATTGCACATCGCTCGAACCTCCACGAACCGTCGAGCCCCACTCTGATACCACTTGCTGAGATTTTTAAATCTCGCAAAAACCTTAGAAAAAAACCAAACGCAATAAATAGAATCAAACAAGATTTAACGTGGAAAACCCTCAATAGGGAAAAACCACGGGATCGAAAACAATCCACTATCACCTCTAAATTACAAGCTTTTGCACGGACAAAGACTGCAAAACCCTTTCTCTCACAATACCCTTAAACTCGGTTACACCCTCTGTTAAACCCTGATTACAAGAATATTGTCTCTCTCCCTATCTCTTCATCATAACCCTAAAATAGGACGTCTTATTTAAAGACACCACTGACTTACCCACCAAGTCAACTTCGTCTCTAAGAAAACTAATAGGACTGGGCCTAGCCTTCATATCCGCATCCAACTTGGAGTTTAAGTCGGTACCCAACAGATACTTCTCTACATTTCATTATGGGAGCTCTTCATCAGATGGATCCTTCTCTCAGTAGATAGCATGTGTATACTAATTACTACTCAAGAATAACATAGCCTATAGGAGCCCCTCATCCATCCACTTCACACGGACTTGATAGTGGAGATGATCACGATGAGGAGATGCAAGGAGATGATGACTATATGATTTGCTATTCACGACATGGAGGCCATATTTCTTTTTTTTTTCATTTTAGACATGTATATTCTTTGGTGATGCTTGAGATACTTGGTCTGTACTAACTTATATCTGCACTCTTGTTGATGGATTGTTAGTTTAGTAAGTTCCTCATATTTGCATGCTCATTTTCATGTTGTATGTACATATTTTTGGGATTTTTTTTTCTTTTTAGGGGTTTTTTATTTTAAAAACAAAATAAAAATTTCTCTTTCTTTCTTTTTTGTTTTCTTTCCAAAAAAAAAAAGTTTGGACATGCATATGTATATGCTTTTATAATATGGATTCAATTGATATTATCTTTGTGGTATAAAGGCTTGATTATGACACACATGTGCACATATAGTTTTTCAATAGACATGTATGTATTTTGGCACACAATGATCAAAAGATGATTACATGACACGTTGTTTACATGAGATATTTCACAGAGTAATTTCACACACCTATTTCTATACTTATCATAATTTGCGATGTGAAATAGCGATAGAGAGTCTAACATTTGATTTATAAATACTTTTCGATTTCCTTATTCTTTCCTTGGGAGGAAGGCTACTGACGGTAGCGAATCTCGTCTCGCTTCGCTTGCCCCTGGGTCTTAGTGCTCTTTTCTTTCTTTCTTAGCTTGTCCTAGGGCTTAAGAGAACCGTTAGTTATATCAAGTGTTTTTAGCTCATTTTTTACTTGGCTAATGCACAATCCTTTACCTTGACATGCACTTAAAAGTACTTGTTTCAAATATCAATCAAACAATAAAAATATATTTGTTAAAAGATGATCAAAGATCCACACTCTTATAGAATTCATAGAAAAATTAAGTGTATTTGTTAAAAGATGGTCAAACACCCACACTTGTGGATTTGTAGTTGTGCATATCTCAAATGGTAGCCACCCAGTACTGAGTATATTTTATATTTAGAGATGGTGTGAATCACCCGTCAAATAATATTGTTCTTCCTCTTAAATCCTGTATGGTTAAGGTGATAGGGCAACACTTTGGTCCTTAGTCTCTAAGGTTGATATAGTTCAAGTATTATTATTGCTCAATATTCACTTTGACATACATGATTTGTCTAATGAGCTAGTATAAGTCTTTTTAGTATCTGTTTCACACACTTTATACTAATATTTAATCTTTTGTGTGTGTTTTCTGACATGTTTTCTCTTGTATTCATGTATTTTGTCATTAAATTTTGATCCCTTGTGCTATTTTTCTATAACGTTTTTGCGTAAACTAGTGTGGTTTTCTCTCTTGTACGCTTTTTGAATTACTTCTATCTGAATTTCCCTTGTATTAAGTATATCCATTAATGTGTTTTTTCACTCTTGCTAATAACAAAGAGGGAGAATTTCTCTTGTATTAATTACACTTTTCATGAATGCATAAATATAAGGGGAGCTTTGCATATCATTTGTTTTTGCATGAAAGTGTATTTATGTTTTTTATTGTTGTTTATATATCTCAAATATGCATGTATTTTGGTATTTCAAGTTTGTTATTATCAAAAGAGGAGATTGTTAGGACGTAGTCTGCACAATAGTTTTTGTTTGAGTAATAACAAACTCTTATTAGATGCTCATATTTATTTGAGATGACATATTACAAGTAAATACAGATATAAGAAGTCTACGACATGAAACGATGTGAAAATCAGCTCAAAATCTAACCTCGGCCTTCTAACCATCGATGGTATGCAATCACCATTGATGTAAGAAGAGCTCATCGACGGTCAACTAGCATCATCGATGATTTTTACTCCAGAGACTTTTATAACATTGATGACCCTCTTAACCATCGATGGGGCCTCGACACCATCGATGGTAAACATGGCAAATTGTAGTTTTTCAGATTTAATCTTAACCGTTTGTTGTTTCTTTTATCTCTAATTTCTACCAAGTTTAGAATATCTCTTTTCGGACCTATTGGGGGACTATATATCATTTTGAGAGAGAGAGAGGGGGGTAGAGAGAGAGAGAGAGAGAGAGAGAGAGAGAGAGAGAGAGAGAGAGAGAGAGAGAGAGAGAGAGAGAGAGAGTTCTGGAGTTTTGATTTGTGAGAGATTTCATTGAAGAATTTGACGCCGGGAGCCTCGACAAACTCTTACTCATTGTGCACAACATCTTCGCATCGTTTCAGTGAGGAGAGTTGCCCTTTGATTGATTCTCTACACCGTTCTTCATCGATCTATGCTTATTTTCATTAAAGGACGGTTTGTTTAACAAAATAACTGTAAGATATTTCTAATATTCTGAGCTTTAACTATTTGTGTTTGTTTCGCTTTAAACTTATTTTTACGGTGTACAATCCGGTTTGAATTGAGGGTTGGGATTAGTTAGAGCTAGGTGTTACTCATTGTGGAGAGTTAAGCTAGACGAGTGGTTTCGAGTAGGTTTTAGGGTGTGGCGTTGTAAACCTACTGAATTGGGTTTGTGATTCAAGTGAATTTTTTCTATAGTGAGAAAGCCCCTTCGTGAGAAGGAATAGTGGATGTATGATTGTTATCCGAACAATTATAAAATCTTGTGTATTCATGGTTGGTTACTATTTATGTTTAATTTGATTGCTTTTATTTTATCTTTTCCACTACATATTCTATATTTTTTACAAAAAATGGTAGAAATCCTATTCACCCTCTCTCTAGGCTTGCATCTCAGATCCAACATAACTGGCAATGGACACATACATAACATACTCTTTTCTAAAAGACTCTTTGGCTCTCCTTTTTTCTTCAATATCTCTTTCCTTTTCTTACTGCTTCTGAAAAAACTTAAGATGAGGGAAAAGTGAGTAATACTTTGAATCTGGCCGTTGTTCGTAGGATCAAAGTAGAGAAAATATCTGGACTGGAGAGTCCCTAGATTCTATTTTTCTGCCGATTGCAGAGCATCCCATAATCAAACCATGCCTACGAACACCACAATACGTCGATACCAATTTAGAGCCAATTCTTTTCAACTTCACATCTTTGAATGTAGTCTTTTTGAACCATTCGATGTATTCTTCTTCTTTAAGGAAGAGCATCCACACATCAGTGAAGCAGCAAGAAAGCCAATAGGTTGGATGCACAGGACCAATAATACACACTACTCCTCCAGGTTTCAGGACTCTGCATGCTTCTTTGATTCCTCTTTGAGGATCAGCCCAATACCCTAATACTAAAAAATAGTATCAATATTAGACGAATATGCAACAAATAGCGGTAATACGACTTTCTAAGATGAAAAGACTAAAAGACAACAATGGAGAAGTGTATGATATTGTGAACTTTTTCACGCAAGAAACAAAGTAAGAGATAGAGGTTTAGGATTCAAAAACACATGAAATCGAATGCACGTGTTTACAAAATTGCTAGATGTGCCAAAGATAATTCTATATGGTTGGACTTTGATAGTGAAAAGGCCACATCCTCATTGTTCAATAACACATGTAGGTGGTAACAGTTCATTCGTAAATGTAGTTTACCACCATCCTCACTGTGAAGTGCACTCGTTTCTATTCTTAACTCAGAATAAATTTTTGACTGTCCATTAAATAATTAACAACTATAATTGAAAAAGTAGTCTCTAGTGCCAACTGTAATAGAGAAAATCTGACTTCTAATTCATTCTTTATTGAGCTGACACAGCAAACTAGTCTATGTGAAGGACTTAATAGACTTTCGTTATCATCATAATCACATCTAATTCTCATTCTATGTTGGATTAGAGCATCCTTCACTTTAAGTTTCCAACAAAAAAAAAAAAAAACCCTACTAAATAGGCATACAACAACTTTGATTTGTAATATATTAACAATGATCAAAATGGATTGAAATCCTCTCTAATTAGGTAGCAATTGGAGAGTGTCCAATTACCCCAATCATACCCCTCTATTCCAATTTCAAGGGCCCAGATGAAACCACATAGGACTCTAAATATTATATTTGAAACCAATATTGTCGCTCTTGAAAACCGGTATTGTGATAGTGCAAATCCTACGTGACTTCATCTTAGTTGTTGGAATTAGAATAGAGGGGGTAGGATTGAGATAATTAGATATTCTCCAATTACCACATAATTTAAAAGGATCTTGTTAGGCGCAGAGACACGCCCACACGCCGCGGAAACGATATCACCTGAGAGAAGGTCCTGATTATATTCACGAAGGAAATATAATCACCGATGAGGATTAGTTCATGAAGGAGATAATCGCCGGAGTGGGTGAAATCGACCAAGCGAAGTCACGCACGAACCCTGAGATTAAGACCAAGTTTAATCTTGAGGGTGGATATGAGAACCTACAAACAATAGTCAAATCACATAGTAAACAGTAAATACACGAGATTTACGTGGTTCGGTAAACTTGGCTATGTCCACGGGAGGGGTGAGGGGATATTCAACTATGAAGAAGAATACCGACGACTTGTACAATCCACTAGCTCGTCAAAAAAAAAACTTGAGTTTACCCAAGAGATTTTTTTTCCAAGAGAAATTGATCTCTTTCTTGTAGAATCTCTCCAAGAATTTTTCTTCTTTTTTTCTCTTTTCTCTCCACTCCTAGGTATAAGTCCCTCTTTAAAGAGAATTAATTAAGAACAATTTGTTAACTTAGCCGATGTGGGACTAAAACAAATTACCTTTCCCTTAAACAAATTGCCTTTCCCTTTTTTTAGAAATTTGCTACAGGAACCTCGGGTTCCTGTAGCGGCGAACCCGAAGTTCCTCTAGCACACTCCCGTTCACAATTCTCCACCTCGTACATCATAAACCTTAAGTTTTAGACGAACACCAGAAGAATACTGCAAATATTACGAGAGAGATCTCCATCAGCCAAACTAGGCCAATCCACCTGCACCATTATACTATGGTTACCTACGTACCCTCCACCAGGAACAATCTAACAGTAGTTCTGCAATTCTCCATATAATCTTCACCTCACCTCATCACCGCCCTGAAGGGCCATGCCCTCTTGGGCAGATCAACACGGGTTGATATGAAGCAAGTCCAAGTAATACTTAAACTTACTACCTATGACCACCTTGGTTAACATGTCTGCGAGATTTTCATTTGTATGCACATTCATGAGAGAAATATCGCCTTCCTCTATGACATCCCGCACAAAATGATACCTGACATCGATATACTTGGTATGAGCATGATAAACTTGATTCTTTGCCAAGTGAATCGCACTGTGACTGTCGCACCACAAGTTCACGTTCTCCTGCTCAATCCCTAAATCATCTAGAAGACTCCACAACTACAATACTTCCTTCACTCCCTCTGTCATGGCTATATACTCAGCCTCTGTAGTAGAAAGTGCCACTGTAGCTTGTAACATCGATCGCTAACTGACCGGAGCCACATGTATCCTGAATACATAGCTAGTAGTAGATCGTCGTTTATCTAGATCGCCTGCATAATCAGAGTCCACAAACCTATCAATCTGACATGTTTCTCCACCAAAACACTAATCCGTATCAACGGTACCTTTTAAGTACCCCATGACCCACTTCACTGCTTCCCAGTGTGCCTTTCTCAGATTCGCCATGAATCTACTGATGATACTAACCGCCTGTGAAATATCTGAGCGTGCACACACCATTGCGTACATTAAACTGCCAACTGCACTAGCATAGGAAACATGCTCCATATGCGCCTTCTCTTCTGCTGTAGTGGAAGATTGTTTATCAGAAAGGCTAAAGTGTGGAGCCCATGGAGTCACCACCGACTTAGCACTTTACATCCCGAACTTCGCGATCATGCGCTCTATGTAGCCCTTCTGACTTAAGAACAATCGCCGGTTCGCCTGCTCTCTTCTGATCTCCATACCTAGTATTTTCCTAGCAGCGCCCATGTCCTTTATCTCGAACTCTTCACCAAGTTGAGATTTCAGCCTATCTATTTCCACCCTGCTATTAGAAGCAATAAGTATGTCATCCACATACAAAAAGATATAGATATAATTACCTCTGCGAAACTTCTGAATGTAAACACAACAATCATAGTCGCTTCGGGAAAACCCATGCTTCAACATGAAGGAGTCAAATTACTTGTACCACTGCCAGAGAGATTGCTTTAATCCATACAGTGACTTCCTCAAACGACACACATGATGCTCCTTGTCTTCAACCCTGTAGCCCTCAGGTTGATGCATGTAGATCTCTTCATTCAAGTCTCCGTGCAAGAAGATAGTTTTGATGTCAAGTTGTTCTAGCTCAAGATCACCATAAGTAACAATACTCAATAGCACCCAAATAGACGTGTGTTTCACCACCGGAAAAAAGATCTCATTGTAATCCACACCCTCTGTCTGTGCAAACCCCTTAGCCACTAGTCTCGCCTTGTACCTTTTACCACCAAGCTTTGAAGGATCTTCCTTTCTTTTATGCACCCACTTATAACTAATTGTTTTTCTTCCTGCGGGCAATGTGACCACCTCCCATGTTTGATTCTTCTGAAGAGATTCCATCTCTTCCTCCATCGCAGCCAACTAACTCTCACTATCCTTGTCTCGAATAGCTTCCTTAAAGGAAACCGGCTCGTCCTCCTCCACCGAGAGTGCGTATTCAACCAAATTAACCTGTCCATAGTGTTTCAGGGGTTGATCAGCCCCCAGCTTCAGTACCTACTTGTATGCTCATTTTGGCCTAGTGGAAGCCAAACTATCCTCGAGCTGTTGTTGTTGTAGTGCTTGTGCATTTTCCTGCTGAACCTCCTCATGCTCAAGCTCATCATCTACCTGACTTCTCACTTGAACACGACTAGAACCCGATTGGTCTTTAGGTTCTATTTCGATAACCTGAGATTTAGAAATCTCGTCAGTTCTAACACCATCATCTTTGGGCATCCTAGCAATCATGGATTTCTCATCAAAGGTAACATCCCTGCTGATCACGAACTTCGAATCTTCTGTACACCAAAGGCGATAGCCTTTTACGCCCTTTGCATATCCCAAGAATATAGCCTTCTTGGCCCTCGCGTCAAGCTTTCCCTCGTTGACGTGATAGTAGGCGGTACATCTAAAAATTCTGAGCCTATCATAATCTGCATGCTCTCCTGACCATACCTTGTATGGTGTATCATTATCCAATATAGAATTTGGAGATCAATTCACTATATAGCAAGCTGTAGCAATCGACTCTGCCCACCATTCTTTGCCCAAACCCTCATAAGATAACATACTCACTGCTTTCTCCCGCAGTGTTCGGTTCAGTCTCTCCACGACCTCGTTCTGTTGTGGTGTAGATCTAACTGTCTAGTGTCTGGCAATGTCCTCCTGATCGTAGAACTCCTTAAAAGTACCATCTGTATACTCTGTATCGTTATCAGATCTCTGTGTCTTCAATTTCTTTTTCGTTCTGTTCTCAACCATTGCCTTCCACTTCTTGAACGTCTCAAACACCTTATTTTTATACTTTAAAATAAATCCAAGCATATCTAGAACAATCATCTATGAAAGAGACAAAATATAAAGAACCACCATTGGAAGTTGTCTGAGCCGGACCCTAAACATCCGTGTGCACATAATCTATTATCCCTCTTCTCTTAGAGTTACTTCTTAGAAACTAGACCCTGTGTGCCTTTCCGTACACACAATCCTCGTAAAAATCTATGCTAGGCTTCTTTAGATTCTTAAGCAGACCCTCTTTACCAAGGAGAACTAGACCCTTTTCTGACATATGCCCAAACTGCCTATGCCATAACCGTGTGTGCTCATATGGGTCTCCACCATTTCCTTCAGTTCCTACTGCTGCATCTCCCATCACCGTTGTACCTAAGAGAGTATATAGATTCCCCTGACGAACACCCTTCATCACTACAAGTGAACCTCGAACAACCTTCTTCACTCCGTCCTCCGTCACAATCCTACAACCGCCAGAGTCTAATGCACCAACTGAGATTAAATTTTTCCGCAAGTTAGAAACATGCCTCACATCTGTCAATATTCGAACCACTCCATCATGCATCTTGATCTTGATATTATCTAGCCTCACCGTTTTACAAGCATGGTTATTCCCCATCAATACGGTTCCATCATCAACGCCCCTATAGGTAGTAAACCACTCCCTATTTAGAAACATATGGTAAGAGCAATCAGAATCAAGTATCCATTGCTTGGAGGTATCCTCGCCACCTGTGAAGACATAGCACTCCTTATCGCACCCTTCCTCTGAAACGTAGCTCGCTTCTTCCTTTCCCTCTCTCCTCTCAGTTTTGTTGTTATTCTTCTTTCCACTAACTCTCTTATTTGGACAGTCGACCTTAAAGTGCCCAACTTCACCGTATTTGAGACACGATTTTCCTACAAGAGATCTCGATTTAGATCTAGATCTTCTTCCCTTGCGTTTTCCTCGCTCATTGCTCCTACCTCCAGCAAACAATCCCTGCGCTTGTTCCTTGTTGTCATCAGTAGCCATGTCACTAGTTGCAATCTTTCGAAGATTATCTGCTAGAAGCACCATTCTAGTCTCATCTATCTTCAAGGTAAATCCCACAAGCATCAGTGTTTGCACCAAGTTCGCATAAGACTTCGGCAGAGATAGAAGTAGTAGAAGCGCCTGATCATCATCTTCTACTTTCACATCTATGTCTTTTAAGTCTGATATGATCCTATCAAATTTATTGATATATTCCTGAATTGATGAGCCCTCCTCTATCTTGTAAGTATACAATTTAGATTTTAAATAGATCCGGTTCGTTAGACTCTTCATCATGAATATACTTTCTAACTTCTTCCACACACTCACAGCCGTTTCCTCTCCAATTACTAAGAAAACTGCCTCCACTTTTCAAGGCATAGGATAGTCGATACCCGTGCTTCCAGATCCAGCTCCTCCCAATGCTCATTAGACATATCCTTGTACTTCTTACTTTTTCATCCAAAGCCTTGTGCAATTTTTGCGAAATTAATGCGTTTTTCATCTGCATCCTCCAATAGGAAAAATCATTCTTCCCATTAAATTTTTCAAGCTCGAATTTTCCCATTTTGACTGATTTACTGATAGACACTATTCTCCATTTGTATTAAAAGATTCGCTTCTCTCAGAAATTACTGAACACCACCTCAAACTAAAAGCTACACCACTTCCAATCTGAATAACAGCTCTGATACCAATTGTTGGGCGCAGAGTCACGCCCTCACGTCGCGGGTGGATCTAAGAACCTACAAACTATAGCCAATACACAATAAATAGCAAAGAAACGAGATTTACGTGGTTCGGCAAACTTGCCTACGTCCACGAGAGGGGTGAGGGGAGATTTTACTATGAAGAAGAACACCAACGACTTGTACAATCCATAAGCTCGTCTAAAAGAAAAAAAATAAAAGCTTTAATTTTTACCCAGTAGTTCTCTTGTAAAATCTCTCCAAGCTCTTTCTTTTTCTCTCTCTCCTTTTTCTCCTTTTTCTTCACACATTTCTCTCTCAACAAATCCTAGGTATAAGTCCCCATTTAAATGGAATTAATTAAGAACAATTTATTAACTCAGCCGATGTGGGACTAAAACAAATTGCCTTTTCCTTTTTTTGAAAATTTGCTACAGGAACTCAGGTTCCTGAAGCGGCTTGCTACAGGAAGCCGAGTTCCTGTATCACGTTAACAATTCTCCACCTCGTACGTCATTTGATAAATCTCAAAATTTAGACGAACACCAGAAGAACACCACGAACATCACCAAAGAGATCTCCATCGGCCAAATCAGCCCAAACCAGCTGCGCCACTATACCGCGGTTGCCTACGTATCCTGCACCGGGATCAAACTAACCGTAGTTCTGTTATTTTTCATGTAATCTCCACCTCACACTATCACCGCCCTGAAGGGTCATGCCCTCTTGGGCAGATTAACATGGGCTGATATGAAGCAAATCCAAGCAATGCTTAAACTTATTACCTGTGACCATCTTGATTAACATGTCTACGGGATTCTCATTCGTGTGTACCTTCATGATAGAAATATCGCCTTCCTCTATGACATTCCACACGAAATAATACCTAACATCGATATGCTTGGTACGAGCATGATGAACTTGATTCTTCGCCAAGTGAATCGCACTCTGACTATCGCACCACAA
>JBAKGM010073267.1:0-13705 GCA_037177215.1 Asparagus racemosus
AGTACTATGCACTAATATAATATTAACAATGCGCAGCACGAGTTCATTTTTATTTGTTGCTACAGTAATTACTGTAGTAACTGCGTCTGCTACTTAGCCGGGGCCCACGTCCACAAAATTTGACAAGTTTGCCTTTTTTGTTTCTTCTCTGCAACCCTATTCAACTCTTTACAATTTGCAGTTTTTCTTAGGCTTTGTATAAAACCCTAGACCTTAAGGACTCGTATTTATAGGGTTTAACACCACCAAAACAAGAGTCCTAATCCTAACAAGAAATGTCTCAGTCGACTTATTGGGAGCTCCAACCGTCAGGTGGTCCAACCCATCGATCGACTGTTTAAGGCTTGACCAGTCTATCTGCCCGGTCGACCGACAAAACACTTCATGCCCTCTATACTTCTATTGCTTCCTTTGTCTTCTAGGTTGAAATACAAGTTTACCTACATTGCAAAGCTAGTCCATTCAATATCACTACTACAAAAAGCTCTATTATAGCAACACAAATATAGGATCAATAATAACAGTTATGATAGGACATTGATATTTGAAATGGTTCCCTTTATAAAATCTCAATAGTTTAATTAGAAATTTAGATTTTTCCTTAAATTAAAAAGGAAACAAAAAAATTAGGGCACCGCTTATTTCTTTTTAGGTGGGATTAAATATTTCCTTCAAAACTTACTGCGCCTCTCATTCACATGAAAACAGAAATTTCACTTTTCACCTTAACAGCTTGTTTGGATTGAGGTGAATGAGGGTGAAGGGAAGGTAGGGGAACACTTCACCTTATTTGGGAATACTTAAAAGGTGAAGTTGTCACCCTCATTCACTTTGATTCACCTCCAAATAGTGTAAAATTTGTCACACCCCAAATTGGGGTGTAACCAAGGGGAAGGGAATTTAGGGAAATTGTTACCATACATTCCCTTCACCCCCTTGAAATCCAAACAAGCCCTAAATTTTCGCTCCTCTTTACCGTTTATCTCCCTTCTCCAAGAAAGAAAAATAGAGAGAAGAAGCCCTAATCTTTGGGTTTACCTCCTCTTTGTTCGTGCTCACAAAACAAAATTGATCATCGATTCCCTTCCTCTACTTTTGAGATCGGTATTGTCTCTCCCACCTCTTCCCTTGCTCTCTTTGACCTGCTTATTTCACGAAGGTACTATGGTTATTGTGTTTAATCCTACTATTTAATTCAAGGTTTCCTTATGAATATCTCTTTTTGTTCATCTTTTCGATAGAGAGATCCTAATTTTTCTTTAATGTTTTATGTTGATTGGAAAGTTTTGATCTTGATCTAAGGAAGTGCATCTCATTGTTTACTTCAATCCTTCAACAAGTAAGATTATTATATTGATATTTTTTCGTGTTTAATGATTTATTCATATCATAAGATGTCACAATCAATGTTTATAATGCAATATGTGAATATAGATTAAGGGTATGAGTGTACTAGTAGAAATATATGATCCTAAAAATTAGGACATGAATAAATCAAAGATAAATGTTTCAATTGAGTCTTCAAATATGATTTGTATCTTAAAGTATACAAATAGTTTCATATTTTTGGATTTAACAATAACTAAAGATTACTGATAATTTCATATTGTAGTCTCATTGTGAAGTTCTGATGTTGCTCACAATTTTATTTTTTAGGAAATTAGTTGATTTTGATGTTTTGAATTAATATATTATGCATTGTGTTTTAGGACTCTTTTAGATAATTTTTAGAGATCGAACAAGTTCATTGGTGATAGGAGTTGGATGTATAAGAGAGAAAGGAGAGGTAAGATGATTTGTTCATAGTGGAGTCAATTGTTTCATTATGTTTACACTTCACAATATGCCAGTAGACCAGTTAGATATATATTGTCCAGGTAGAAAATGTGAAACACAATGGTTTTGTACTGGTGGGATCGATCCTCATAGACAGAAAAAGATTGTAGTCAGTTTGATAATAATCATTTGACATTACTTCTTCGGTCCGAACCAAGGAATCCATTAGATGTGATGCATAATGGATCTTTTTCTGTCACTGATAAAAGATTTTTCTATGAAAAATACAAATAGGAGTTTGAAGAAGGCCCCTCGACGAAGCAATGAATGTGCTTTGATCAATAGATGACATAGCAGGATGTCAGCATTCATTTATCCATTATCGCTAGATTATGAAAATGTCACGATCTCAAAAACAATAAATAGCATTGGCAGAGATCAAGATGCAAATAACTTTGAGAGTTTGATAGAGGATGCAAAGAAACCACTCTATCCTAATTGTCAGAAGTACTCAAAGTTATCTTTTATGGTGCGTTTGTTTCAAATTAAGTGTTTGAACATATAGAGCATCAATTCATTCTCAAATCTTCTTAATCTGCTAAAAGACCTTTTACCTGAGAAGAATCTCGTACCAAACACTTGGCATGAAGCGAAGGGGGTGATGGGTGATTTGGGTTTAAAGTGTAATAAGAAACATGCATACCACAACAGTTGTGTGTTGTTTAGAGGGGAATATGAAATTTTGAATGAATGCCATGTGTGCAAAGAATCAAGATGGAAGCAAAGAAGAGAAGATTCTCGAGGAAAAGGTGTTCCTATTAAGATCATTCGTCACTTTTCATTGATTACAAAGTTGCAGATGTTGTCAAAAAATGACAGTAGACATGACATGGCGCCACAATGCTCCCAAAGAAAAAGGAATCATGAGTCATCCTAGGGACTCAGAGGCTTGGAAAGGGATGCGAAACATCTTTCATTTGGAAGAGAACCTCATAATATAAGACTTGATCTTGCTAGCGATGGGTTTAGTACTTTTAAGTTGATGACAGGTGGTAACCAAAGCATATGGCCAGTGGTATTGATCGCATGTAACCTTCCACCTTGGTTTGCTATGCAACTATCTTACTTTATGTTGTCTCTTCTTATAGATGGTCCAAAGTCATCTGGGAATGATATATGTCCACTTATAATCATTAGTTGATGAGCTTGAAACTTTATGGCAGCATGGTATTGACACATACGATATAACAACTGATGAAGCCTTCAAGATGAGAGCTACCATTTTGTGGTCAATTAATGACTGTCTTGAACATGGTATGTTATCGGGATGGAGCATGAAAGGTATAATGCATGCCCTAGTTGTCATATTATTCATGATTCCATATACCTACCTTGCAGCAAAGAGTGTGTCTGCTTGAGGCACTGTTGTTTTCTAGCTCATGATCATGCATGGAGAAATAATAAAAAAATTTCAATGGTAAAGTGGAGAGGGATAATGCTCCTATTCCATTATTTACAGATGATGTACTAAATCATTGGAAAGATTACAACAAATATGACATCTAGAAAGATTAAAAATATTGAAAAACAACTAATGCGAAAAGGTTGGAAAAAAGAGTATCTTCTTTGAACTTTCTTACTAGAAAACATTATTGGTGCATCACAACCTAGATGTTATGCACATTGAAAAAAATGTTTGTGAAAACAGATTAAAACTTTAATATATCAGGATGGAAAATCTAAAGATAATCTTAATGCTCGTTGAGATCTAAAAATTTAAATATCCAGAAACTTCTACATCCTAAAGAGATAAGTGGTAGAGCAGGAACCTTTGTATTGCATCATGCATCATATAACATGAGCAAAGAGGAGAAAGAAAGATTCAAACAAGTGTTGGAGGACTTAAAGCTCCCTGATGATTTTTCGTCAAACTTCTCAGATCAAGTCAGGTTAAAGAGGGCAAGATCATTGGTCTAAACTCTAAAGAGTCATGATTATCATATTTTGATGCAATAACTCCTTCCGCTAGCCATGAAAACATCACTTATGAAGGATGTCGGTCACGTTTTGAATGATTATTCCAGCTTCTTTAGAGTTATGCTCTAAGGTAGTTGATATAAAAATAATGTAAAAGCTTGAGAAGAGTATCTCTATTATTCTATGCAAGCTTGAAAGGATTTTTCCTCCTGCATTCTTTGATGTCATAGTACATTTGACTATCCATCTAGCTAGTGAGGCTAAGCTCACAGGACCGGTTCAATATCTCTGGAAGTACCCCATTGAGAGGTGTGGTAAAATCAATTGTACGCATTCTTTGTTTCATGTTGACTCTAGAAGAATAATTTATATTTTATACATAGGTATTTGCTTGCATTGAAAAACTATGTATGAAATTGAAGTAGGCCAGAAGATTCAATTGCGGAAGGGTATTTGATGGAGAAGGCTACAGTATTTTGTGCACGTTACCGAGATGGCGTGGAGTCAAAACTTAATCGATCGGTGCGAGTTTAAAAAGATACACTTAGTACAGGAAACGGGGAAAGAACCAACTTTTGTCGGCCTTAGAACTATACCAAGCATATCGCTTTATACTTGATAACATGGCAACAATTCACTCATATCGAGAGTAGGTTTGGCTGCTCACTTTTCTACTTAATCTAGGTTTGGCTGCTCACTTTTCTACTTAATCTAGGTTTGGCTGCTCACTTGGTGTCTCGGCCAACTTGGCCGAGACACCAAGGTGTCCGGCCCACAAACCCCCCCTTCTCCTATAAATAGAGAGGGGGGATCTCAATTGTTTTGGTTAGAAATTTTGTCCTCTTAGGGTTGGAAATTCTGAACCTCCAGGCGAGATCCACGCGAGCATTTGCACAGATCCGAGTGTCTACAAGATCAAAAGAGCCAGATCTAGATCCCGTGCAAGCGACGAACGTCTTCCGACTCAGATCTACATGACGAGGAGAAGAGTCCAGGTCAGATCTACGATCTCTCCCTCTGGATTAAGCTTCTTCTTAATCCCAGGGTCAATGCATGACTTCGCTTCGTCGATTTCACCCACTCCGACGATCATCTCCTCCGTGAGTTGATCCCCGTCGGTGTTTTATTTACTTCGTGAAATAAACACCTCAGATCCGTAGATCTAGCACCTAGATCGGATCACTGGCGGACCACGGACAGAATAGAGTCCCCAGCACAGGCAAAGACACCCACGCAAGCGAGGATCCGATGAACGGATCACTCGTTTGTTCAATCAGGGTTGTAAAGTTGTGATCTTTATTCAATTATTGTTGTAAGACTTATAAAAAGGTGAGATTTTTATTTGAATTTTGTTGTAAGCAAAACAAGTTGTAATAGATTCAAATCAATGACAATCGACACGACTTTCACCGTGAACAGATAGCAATTATTAAAACAACTCCAACATGCCACCTAAACAAGCAAACATGATCATGAAGAAGGGAATGGAAATCCTAGGGAATAAGAGAAGGCTACATGATGAGCCCTTTGCAGAGAATTTTACGGACACAAACATAACTAACCTACCAAATGGTATGTCAACAATCATGTAATGCGGCTAATTGTCTTAGTCCACTAAAATAACTTCTATTTAATTTTAGTATATTGGGGTTTTTGGAGTGTTTATGATTTTGTACTCCATATTTTGTACATGCAGATTCTTTAGCTTGGACACGTTAGGTGCAGCTGACCATATTAGTAGTAAAACTTCAAGACCTAAGGTAGGTAATGACTTATTTTTCCCTCTTTGGAGACTGTTACAAATAGTATCGTTGATGATATTATCTTCAAGCACTTCTAGTGTTTGAACTAGTTATAGTACTTACAGTAAATTTTGTTCCATAGTTTGCTAGTGATATGCAATTGTTTTGTGTAGTATCAACCATATTCGCAGTAGAACCTTTTCTTTATTGCTTATGGGCATGATTCAATAGGGTTATTTGGATTGTTCGGTGATTGTGCCACGTTCAACTCCCACTAGCAAATAAAGTTGTCTTACCTGTTTGTTTAAGCTCATACATTGTTAAAGGAAATTTGAAGGCTTCTCCTTCGTTCCATGAGCTTAAGCTCATACATTGTTAAAGGAAATTTGAAGGCTTCTCCTTCGTTCCATGAGCTTAGTTTTAACAACCAGAAAAGTAAGTCTTGTGTACCGACTTATTTAGATAAATGCTACAAGTAATTAGTGTTCAAAAGTCTCGGGATACAAAAGTATTTATAATAAATGCTATAATTAATAGGCTCCCAAGTCATGTAAATGGCCTTTATATTGTTTGATAAATGGGCAGACTTTCTTATCCTTAGCCTAGCCTCAATATATAGTTTGCACACAGCAAGTTCTTTATCAATGTAGTTCTTTAACTTGGTTCATGCTATCAACGTAGCCATGTATCAATATAGTTGTACACCATGCAATTCCACCAAAACTGATTGCTAACAAACAATGCTTTCATGGTATAATTTGTTTTCCATTAGTTTCTCAAGTTAGTCGTCCACAATAGAGCGTGTCCTCCGTATATCGTCGCACTTTGACTGTTGAAGACACAACTCTGATTGGTAGGGGTGATGGTGGTGATGCTCGCTCTGTTGAGAACACAACCAATTCAGAGGTTTCTGTGGGTATTCTGTTGTTAACTGATATAAATTTTTATTGTTTTCAGCTCGTAATGAAGGATTTGTAGTAACCCATGAGATGCTGAAAAAGCTTAACAGGAATCCTTCCAAGTTGGCAACTTTTCGTCCTCCACCTAGACAGAAGCATACAGTTACATGGAGCAATGGGCAACTGTTAGTAGCACTGGGTTTCAACTTCCTCAGGATCTTTGGGTAATGGATAGGTTATTCCCTTCAAATAAGGAAGATGGTGACGTTATGGAGCTTCTAAGGGTGTGATTCTTTCTTAGATATGAGTCAAAGTTTATATAGTTATCTTAGGTTATAGACCCTGACAAAAAGTTCTGTTTTTAAGGATAATTTTATTTGGGAGAGTGATGACAAAGATCCTAAACGCTATTGATGTTATGGAACTTCTAAAGGTATAATTATTTCTTGGATATGATTCAAAGTTTATTTATTGGTCTTAGGTTATCAACCCTTACAAAAAGTAATGTTTTTACGGATGATTTGATTTAGGAGAGTGATGATGAAGATCCTAAACACTCTGGAGCCAAGCTGCTAGTACATAAGATCTTAGTCTGTTCGTTAGTGCACTATTAAGGTGGAAAGAAACACTGAAGAAAATGTATTATGACGTGGGAAAAAGGTTCTCCTCAACAGTGAGATCAAATCGACTTTGTTCAGATCACAGGCACTGAGTGGGAAAACTTCGTAAAATATATAGAAAATCACGACAAGCAGGTAATTTTTTCTTTGCCCCCACTCCCTTCTCCTTTTGTCATTTCCCAAATGATGCTAATGGATAATTTGGATGACCTTTAGCTTGAAATTGAACAAGTTTTCTCGCCAACAAGAGAGAATAGGCATAAAGAAAATTTTTTAACCCCTTTCCCCTGTTCCAAAGAAAGATGTTCTCGCACATTTCTGAAATACTTGGGTACAAGATTTATTGCATGGACACTTTGAAGGAGGAAACATGACCATGCCCTATGATCTATATGTATCCGGTGCTTGGAAATTCGATACTTGATGGATATTGTTAGGTACACCTAAATTTTGTAACTTATTCTAGATGCAAGACATATATAACATTAAAATTTTAAAATGAAATGTATGTTAGTCTGATATGCCCTAGAAACCAATCATGGAAATACTTATGTTTAGTTTATATTTATGTAACTTCTATGAATAATGTGTTATTCGGTCCCTCAAATAAATCACTTGTTATGCATCGTTAAGTATGTGACTTGAACGTGAAACTCTATAATTAGATTGTGATGTTATTCTAAATAGTCCTTGTCTTTTGTCATTAGTTGGGACATTAATAATTTTATAGGCAGCATATGGAGTGATTGATCATGTTTCGCGGATCATGGATATAAGATATCAAGCCAATCACATTGGTATATATTGGTGAACATGATATTGGACTGACCCACTATAAAACATTGCATAGATTATTTGTGTCATCAATATGTTTCATACAATGGTTATATTTGGTCTTTTGACCTGAGACCATCATAGTTTTCTACATGAGAATTGTATACTTTGATATTACCAAACGTTTTTCTTGATCGAATAACAATAAAGGAATTAGTCGGGTATACTATGAATTATGCAGAGGGATGTGAATGGTCAAGATGAAATTTGTTCCTCTCATATAAATGAGAGTATGATATCTCTGGGCCCTCCAAGAAGATAGACTGAGAAAGTGCATGGCCATGCTTAATTAGTTGATAGTCAACTATTAAGAAGTCAGTCTAATTTCAAGTGTGAGAAATTAAAGGTTGAACTGCACAAGAGTGACACGTTTCCTACCTTGAATTCAATCAAGATATCTAGTGATGAAGAGACTGACATATGTCCATTGTGGACTAGGTTTCGTCTGAGATGACATTTAAGTAATTTGGGTAGTCATAATGTCCTGCTAGGGTCCGCTTATGATTTGTGGGTCGAAAAGTATTTTAGCCCACTGCCAACATCACGTAAACCTAATGGGTCGCACACAAGAACATATTGGAACGTTATTGAGACAGCCCGCATAAATTAAGCCATATATAGATATGATTAGATATGAGGCAATCGGGTAATCAGATAATGAATAATTTGATAAATCTCGGTTGATTGATCTGAATCGAGTAATCAGAAAATGCATGATTTGACAAATCTCGGTAAATTGATCTGAATTGATTAAATCATGTTTGGGAAGAATATTGACCAAGTTCAATGAACCAATCTCCTAACAATCAATTGATAAGAGCATCACGGTTTAGATATGATTTGATTTGAACAAATCTTTTTGGGAAACCGTATGATTGCAAATCCGATCTCTTTCCAGTTTGAGAAACTGCCTCATAGCCCTATAAAAGGGAGCATAAGATGGACCTTTGGGTGCATAGCAATCCATCTTTTGAAATCATGAGGGAGAGAGAGTAAACTCCAGAGGCCGCCGTCTTCAAAGTGCTAGCACACCGACGAGCGGAGTTTCAACAAGTTCGTGTGGATATCAGTAGAGACGTCGCTGATATTGTTATGCAACATCTCTCGAAGATATACAAATTTTTGTTGCTTATCTACACGATTCAGGTAATCATCTATCTTTGATCTTCTTCTACATATGGATCTTAGGATGTTGGTAGATAAAAATTTGATTTTTAATGCTTATTTGCCCTCCTACTACCCTTCAATGTATACATTGTGGCTTTACAATTTTATTTCACTTTTATGCTTTACATTTATATAGTTTGCTAAATTCCTTTATAAAAAGTTATGACCATTCGCATAACTGATTAACACCCTTTCAACGATAAATAATAGTCTCTTATTTACCTGCTAATTGCAAAGAAATCAAGTATATTCTGTAGTAATTAGACTATCCGCCAATGGAATTGCTCAAAGGCTAAGGCAACTAGATGATATTATTTTAAAAACACATTTATTTTTGGCATTCATGAAATGGTGCATGATTGCATCTTCCAAAGATAGACAAACAAGGAATATTAAGTACAATTTCATCTTCATTGAGCTATCCTTTAGCTGCAAATGAGTTTTCGACTCATTTATATAAACTTGACACTTGAAACTTGAAACTTGAAACTTTTTTTGTTTAGGTTTATGAACCTATCTACATATAGTACCATGCCAGCATTCACCTATTATCTAATTGTAGTTTCTCTTTATTCAAATCCAATATGACAAGAATCTTATTTTATCTTTTGCTCTTTCTTAATATGGAAAAAGGCAAAGAGAAATATAACCAATGTAGTGGAAAATAAGAACGTATGGCATTTTTTGGGACAAAATATGGCTCGAGCTAAGAGACACTTGGTAATTGATAAATAACTTTAGTTATTAACTATTTCATCAATGCATGCATCTAATTATTATCTATTTAATTATTTTTATTGTTGTTTCTTTTTTCACTTGATAGAAGGAGTTGGATCGATCCTGAAAACTATGAGGAGTTTGATGGATTTATTAAGTCGCATAAAAGAAAGTTGGGTCTTGGAGACTATCCAAATAAGGATACTAAAGATGTTTGTGTATGTTTTATTTATGATTTTTTATTTTTTTATTACATAACGACATCTTTGTTAAATTTTAACTTTTAATTTGTACATGAGAAGGTTATTAAAAGGGTTAAGGAGCTCAGAATTCAAATTGAAGATGCAGAACCATCCGCCCTATGAGTAATGTAAGTAATTCAAATCTACATGAAGAATTATTCTCTGCTCAGCAGAGAATCAAAGAGTTAAATAAAGAAATACAGAATATAGCTACTGAAGCAGAGAAAGAAAAAGCATGGGAGAAGGAAGAAAGGGATCGTCAAATGCAAGATTTGCAAAGGATAGTGTCTGGTTTTCAAGCTGAGGTCAGATTAAAGAGGTAAGGACAATGATCGAGAGTTGTATTTCTTTAATCTTCTGTAATTGATAACATGTCATGGTTTAATTGGTAGAACAATTTTTCTCGAAATGAAATCACTGTGCGTGGTCTTTGAAATGTTAGGATTCTTTTATGAAGATAACATAATTGCTGCAGAAACAAAGGATTATCAATGGCTCTAATATTTGCTAGAATAGTCGATATTTTCATTGCTATTTATATTTATCTAAAATATTTTTTTTGAAAACATTTCATGTGATGGTTGTCTTCTGTTGTTAATAAACTTTAGCAACTGTTGGGAATTGATGACGTACTTTTTTATTTTTTATAAAAAAATCCTAATAGCAACTGTTTTTTACATACCAACAGTTATAAACCATTGCAAATAGCTAACTGCAACGGCTTTATTTGCAACGGTTATAACTGTTGCTAACAATGTATTAGCAACAATTAAAACCATTATAAATAGGCCTATTAGCAATGGTTCTGACGGTTGCAGCGGTGTATTGAATAAATAAAGAGTAAATGGTAGATTCTAGCTTTTAAGGGTGAATTCTACTGGGTACAAATAAAACGTTAAGGAATGTTAAACACGTTAAAGATTCCCAAAACGTGAATTGTAGTTTGAAGAACCCACCGAAATTCACTTCTACATCAGCTTAAAGTCTAATTTAAACCATGAAGAACTCCGAGGTTCAACCTAAGATTTGATCACAGGATGTCTGAATCGACCCGACCCATCCCAACGCAGGCGATGAGGACCATGAATACGTCGACAGCAAATGCGTCCTGAAATTAACCCTAGAATCAAAGTCATCACTGTTGACGTCACGGGAACCAGCCGGAGGCCGAGGACGGTGGCGAGGATAGGGTTGACGGAGTGATCGGGTTCGATTCCGGCCTTGGACGATGGGTGCGATCGCTGGTCCCTTAAATCTTAGCTGCTATAAGAATTGGAGGGCTAATTCAATTTCAATGATTTGAGCGACTAGTTGACAACCTTTTTTTTTTTTTTTTTTGGATATTTAGTATTTGTCCCTCAAATCTTTAATAATTAAATAATAGGCCACCAAGTCCTAAGGTTTACTGCAATTTAGTCTCTCAATGACCAAAATGCCCCTCAGTTATGTTTTTCCTTTCAAAACCTATCTTGTTAAGAAAAGGGTTATTGCACTTTACTACCCCGTGGTTTATACTTTTTTAACTTTAATACCTAGAGTTTATACTTTTTTAACTTTAATACCCTCAAGTTTATTTAAGACCTTGGTACCCTAAAGGATACACCTTTTTGTAATTTTGATACCTTAAAACTTTATTTTCCACTTTGTTGGCAAAGTTTACAACTTTTAATTTGACGCCTCAAAGTTTTGTTTTTGATACTTTTATAATCCAAAGTTTAGGGTATCAAAGTTAAAAAAGGCGTAAACTTTGAGGTATCAAACTTTAAAATTTTGAAAACTTTTGGGGTATGAAAGTTTAAAAAAATGAAAACTTTACAGTAGAAAAGAGTTATCATGAAAATTTTGGATATTAAGGTTAAAAAGGTGTAAATTCTGGGCTGACAAAAGGTTAAAAAACTTGGGGGTATCAAAGATAAAAAATGTGTAAACTTTAGAGTACTATATTGTAAACAAAACTTAAAAATAGTTAGTTGAGGGGTATTGTGGTCATTTAGGGACCAAATTACAGGACCCCTTAGGATTTGAGGGACTAATGATAATTTCAACGATTTGAGGGACTAATATGAGATTATTGAAGTTTATATGGACTAATATAAATAAATCTTTTTTCATAATTTAGTTTTGCCTTGGATCCCTACTAGCCCTCTAGATTATCAAATTTGTTGTCCTTATAACTATTTTTTGTCTGTACCCCATAAACTATTACTTTTGTCTTCAGTTATCATTGAAAGATTTTTTTTGCCTCACCTTAACTCTTGAATTATCACTTTTTTCTCATAAAATCTTTTAAAATCATTCATAAAAATATAAGTAAAAAGTGATAATTATGTATGGAAATTGATAGTTCACGAAGGAACACATGGATGGATTTAATAATTTAGGAAGCAAAGTGGAGATGAAAATTATTCATGAAAAAGCAGAAGAGAATTCAATTGTCTAGAATTATTTGAGATTAAAAAAGTTCAAGGCACATAAAAACAGTTTTATAGTTCGATGGATATAAAGTCTGAAGTCTTGTTGCAAGTGAAGACGACTGAGGAGAGTGCTCAGCAATGAGGGAATATATATGGACATATATTTGTTGTGGGTCCAGCCCAATTGGGCCCATAAGGATTACGTTCATGGCTTAAATCCTAAATAGAATAGGATTTGGAGGGCCTATATCTAATTGTAATAGGTTTCAAGGGTTTAAGAAAACTTTTCCTTATAAAAGGGTTTTTATGGCACGTGAATATGTGAACCCTGTGGGGGAATTTGGTGAACAGTGAAAAACCCGAGAGCCTTTTTTTCTTGGCTGCACGGTTTTCGAGAAGAAAGAAAGAGAGATAAGAGAGAAAGAAAATTGAAGATTCCGGATAGCTCGGTTGTCCGATTGCAGTGATTCAAAAGCCATTGTCTTCAGAACGACGACGCCATCAAGAGTACGGTGTTGATTTCTCCGTGAGGGTTAGAGATTTGTGGTGAGATGGGTCTTAGGGTTTTGGTACCCTAGAGATAACGATGTATCTTTCTCTTGTGATTTAATCCTCAAGTTCAGGTGTAAGTTGGAGGGATTGTACTCTTGATTCATAGTAAAATATTTCTCTCTGGATTACCCCGTGGATGTAGGCATAATTTGCCGAACCACGTTAAATCTTGGTGTTTACTTGCTTGTGGTTTATTTCATTGGTGCCGTTATTTGTTTTAGTATTTAATTCCGCAGATCACTCTTCGTAAGATCCCCAACAATATTTAGGCTCTATTTAGCAACTATAAATCTAAATAGTGCATGTGTTTTTTAATCAAGCCAAAATTGGTCCTTGTGTTAGTCTAAAAGAAAACTAGTTTAAGAGTCAAAACTTAAACGAAGAAAATTTGATTCAATTGTGGTGCAAATTTTGCCGAATCAAAAATTACTTTAAGCCAATGTTGTATCTACTAAAACTAGTTTTGTAGAGTTACCAAACACAGCTTTGGGCTTGTGATTCGAATCATTATGGTTTTCCAAAGAAAATCAAGTAGATATTTGTTAATTTAGGTAATTAGCTATGAGTTTGATGGTTATGAGGTGACCACCCATTTAACAAAATAAGTCACAAAGAAATATAAGTGGTAAGGATCATATCTTTCGATGTGACTCTGTTGTTAGTCTAACCACTAGTCTATCTCTATATATGTCACGCCCCGCTTCCCAAAATACACGGAAACGGGACACGAACAAGCCCGCGACGTATTAGATCGGGGAGTGTAAA
>JBAKGM010073370.1:0-13693 GCA_037177215.1 Asparagus racemosus
GGTTGACGGTTCGTCGGTTGCGAACCAACCTTCACGAGTCTGATTTGGGCACTGATAAGCGATTTTCAACGCCTACAATAATTTCATGAGCTGTAACCCATGTTTTTTTGCCATTTCTAGTCAATTTGAATTCTTAGCAAATATTTTCATGGAGGCTAAAATTCACGATTTTATAAGCTATGACCCATGATTTTTTCTAGTTCCTTAGCAAATAATTTCGCAAGAAGAAAAATTCTTGAATTCATGAGCTATAACGCATGATTTTTGGCCATTTTTAGTCATTCTGATTCCTTAGCAAATAATTTTACGGATGCTAAAATTCACAATGTCATGAGCTATAACCCAAGATTTTTAGCCATTTTTAGTCATTTCGGCCAATTAAAAGATAATTTCATGCATTCTAAATTCGTAATTACATAAGCTATAACTCATAATTTTTTATTATATTCAGTCATTTTGACTTTTTAGCAAATAATTTCACAGAGTCTAAAATTTACGATTTCATGAGCTATAACCACTATTTTTGGCCATTTTAATTCCTTGGCAAACAATTTCGTGGAGTAAAAAAATTAATGATTTCATGAGCTATAACTCATGATTTTTAGTAATTTTTAGTCACTCTAATTTCTTAGCAAATTTTTTCCGTAGATACCACAATTAGCAAATTTATGAGTCATAACTAATGATTTTTTGGATATTTTTAGTCATTCTGATTCCTTAGCAAATAATTTTGTGGAGGTCAAAATTCATAATATCATGAGATATAACCCAAGATATTTGGCCATTTTTAGTCATTTTGGCTCATTGATAAATACTTTCATGTAGTCTAGAGTCACGATTTCATGAGCTATAACACACTATTTTAAGTCATTTTTAGTCTTCCTGTCCTCTTGGCAAATAATTTTGCAGAGGCCACAATTTACAATTTTATGGCCTATAACCCATGCTTTGTGGTCATTTTTAGTCATTTTGACCCATTAACAAATAATTTCATACTGTTAAAATTCATCATTTAATAAGCTATGACTCATGATTTTTGGTTATATTTAGCTATTCCGACCTCTTAGCAAATAATTTTGTAGAGGCTAAAATCCATAATTTTATGAGCTACAACCCATGATTTGTTGCCATTTTTAGTTGTTTTGACCTATTAACAAATAATTTCATGCTGTCAAAATTCATGATTTCATGAGCTATAACTCACGATTTTTGGTTATTTTTAGTGGTGTCGACCTCTTGGCAAATAATTTTTCATAGGCCACAATTCTCGATTTCATGAGCTATAACTCATGATTTTTAGCTATTTTTGTTGTTTAGATTCCTTTACAAATAATTTCATGAAAGCTAAAATTTGTGAATTAATGAGCTATAAGCCATGATTTTTAGACATTTTTAGTCGTTTTGATTCCTTGGCAAATAATTTTGTGGAGGTAAAACTTCATGGATTCATAATATAACTGTTGATTTTTGGTCATTTATAGTCATTTTGAGTGATTAACAAATAATTTCTTAGAGTCTAAATTCATATTTCATGAGCTATAACCCTTAATTTTTTATCGTTTTTTGTCGTTCCAACCTCTTATAAAATAGCTTTGTTTAGGTTAAACTTCTTAATTTTATGAACAATAACCCATGATTTTTTGTCATTATTAGTCTTTCTAATTCTTCGGCAAATAATTTTGTGGAGGAAAACATTCACGATTACAATAGGCTATAACCAAGGATTTTTAAAAATGTTTTGTCGTTCCAACGCATTAGTCAAAATTCGCGATTTCATGAGCTATAACTAATGATTTTGGTCATTTTTAGTCATTTCGATCTCTTAGCCAATATTTTTGTAGAGAGCAAAATTCACGATTTTATGAGTTACAACCAATAATTTTAGGCCTTTTTAGTCATTTTGATTTGGCAAATAATTTAGTGGAGGCCAAAATTCATGATTTCATGAGCTATAACTCAATATTTTTGGTCATTTTTAGTTGTTCTAATTCATTGCCAAATAATTTTGTGGAGGCCAAAAAATTAACGATTTCATGAGCTATCATCCACAATTTTAAGCCATTTTTGGTCATCCACTTCCTTGGGAAATAATTTTGTTGATGCCAAAATTAATGACATCTTGAGTTGTAACCCATGATTTTCGGCTATTGTTACTCATTAAGATTGCTTAGTAAATAGATTTGTAGAGGCCAAATTTCACGATGTAATGAGCTATAACCCGAGATTTTTAGCTATTTCTAGTCATTTTGGCCCATTAAAAAATAATTTCATGCAGTCTAAATTCATGATTTCATAATCTATAACCCATGATTTTTTGCTATGTTTGGTTGTTCTGATTACTTGACAAATAATTTCATGGAGACCAAAATTTATGTATAACCCATGATTTTTAGCTATTTTAGTCATCCTAATTCCTTAGCAAATAATTTCGTGTGGGCCAAAATTCACGATTTCATAAGTTATAACTCCTGATTTTTAGCCATTTTAGTCATTCTGATACCTTAGCAGATAAATTCATCGTCGACAAAATTCACAATTTCATGAGCTATGACCCAGATTTTTGGCTATTTTTAGTCATTTCGACTGATTAACAAATAAATTCATGCAGTTTAAATTCATAATTTCATGAGTTATAACTCATCATTTTTTATCATTTTTAGTTGTTCCAACCACTCAGCAATAATTTCACAGAGTCTAAAATTTTTATTTCATGAGCTATAACCCACGATTTCTAATTCCTTCACAAATAATTTCATAGAGGCCAAAATTTACAATTTCATGAGCTAAAACCCATGATTTATGGCCATTTTTTGTCATTCTAATTCCTTAGAAAATAATTTTATGGGGCCAAATTTCGTGGATTCATGAGCTATAGTCCATGATTTTATGTTAGTTATTGTAATTTCAAGCCATTAACAAATAATTTCATGGAGTCTAAATTCATGATTTCTTAAGGTATAACTCATGATCTTTGGTTATTTTAACCATTCCAACCTTATGGCAAATAATTTCATGGAGGCCAAAATTCAAAATTTCAAGTGTTATGTAACCCACTATGTTTGGAAATTTTTTGTTATTCTGATTCCATGGCAATTAATTTCATGGAGGTCAAAATTCATGATTTTATAAACTATAACCCATGATCTTGGCCATTTTTAGTCATTCTGATTCCTTGGCAAATTATTTTGTGGAGATTAAAATTTATTATTCATGAACTATAACCCCATGGTTTTTTGCTATTTTTAGTCATTCTAATTTTTGTTCGTTTTAAGTCGTTTCGACCTCAGGGCAACTAATTTCCCAAAGGCCAAAATTCAAGATATCATAAGCTTTCATCCATAATTGTTGGCCTTTTTTAGTCATTCTAATTCTATGGCAAATAATTTCAACTTAGTCAAAATTCAAAATTTCATGAGCTAACACCCATAATTTTTAGCCTTTTTTAGTCATTGTAATTCCTTGGAAAATAATTTTATGGAGGGCAAACTTCGCGATTTCATGGGCTATAAGATATGATTTTTGGCTATTTTTAATCATTCTGATTCCATGGCAAATAATTTCATAGAGAGCAAACTTCACGGTTTCTAGAGTTATAACCCATAGCTTTTGACCATTTTAGTCCTTCTGATTCCTAACCAAATAATTTCATGGAGGCCATGATTTATGAACTCATGAGCTAATCCATGACTTTTGACTATTTTCAGCCCTTCTAATTTCTTAGCAAATAATTTCGTAGAGACCAAAATTCACAATTTCATGAGTTATAACCCATGATTTTTGGCTATATTTAATCATTCTGATTCCTTGGCAAATAATTTCATGGAGACAAAAAATAACTATTTCATGAACTATAACCCATGATTTTTAGCCATTATCAGTAGTTATGATTCCGTAGCAAATAATTTTGTAGAGGACATATTTAATGATTTAAACCCAAGATTTTCCCCCATTTCTAGTCGTTTTGACCTATTAATAAATAATATCAAGTAGTCTAAATTTATGATTTCATGAGCTATTACTCATGATTTTTTGTCATTTTTAGTCGTTCCCACCTCTTATCAAATAATATTGCAAAGGCCAAAATTTAGGATTTCATGAACTATAATCCATAATTCTTGATAATTTTTATTGTTCCAATTCCTTAGCAAATAATTTCATGGAGACCAAAATTCAAGATTTCATAGGCTATAACTCACGATTTTAGCCATTTTTAGTCATTTTTATTCCTTTATAAATAATTTCGTAGAGGGCAAAATTCACGATTTCATGAGTTATAACCCATGATTTTTAACCATTTTTCATACTTCTGATTTCTTAGCAAATAATTTCATGGAGGCCAAAATCAATGATTTTATAAGTTATAACCCATGAGTTTTGGCCATTTTTAATCGTTCTCATTCCTTGGCATATAACTTTTTAGATATACCAATATTAAAGATTTCATGAGCTATAACCCAAGATTTTTGACCATTTTTAGACGTTTCAACCTAACAAATAATTTCATGTCATTTAGATTCATGATTTTGTGAGACATAACTCATGATTTTTGGTCATTTTAAGACATTCCAACCTCTGGGAAATAATTTCCCAGAGAGCAAAGTTCATAATTTCATGAGCTATAATCTATGAATTTTAGCCATTTTTAGTCATTGTGACCCATTAACAAATAATTTCATACAGTATAAATTTTTGATTTCCTGAGCTTTAGCTCATGATTTGGGGTCATTTTTTGTCGTTCTGGCCACTGGGCAAATAATTTTGTAGGGGCTAAAATTTACGACTTCATGAGCTATAATCTATGATTTTCGGCCATTTTTAGTCATTCTGATTTCTTGCAAATAATTTTGTGATGGCCAAAATACCAGATTCCATGAGGTATAACATAAATTTATTTGCTATTTTTAGTCATTTTGATTCCTTAGAAAATAACTTTTTGAAGGCCAAAATTCATGGATTCATAAGCTATAATCCATGATTTTTGCTCATTTATAGTCATTTCAAGCCATTAACAAATAGTTTAATGTATTCTAAATTCACGATTTCCTGAGCTATAACTCACATTTTTAAGACATTTTTCGTCGTTCTGACATTTCAACAATTAATTTTGGACAGTCTAAAATTCATAATTTCATGAGTTTATAATCCATGATTTTAGACATTTTAGTCGTCGTGATTCCTTGCAAGTAATTACGTTGAGGCTAAAATTCACATGTTCATGTGCTATAACCCACGATGTTTTGCCATTTTTAGTCATTTTGGTTCATTTGAAAATAATTTTATAGGGAGTAAAATTTATGATTTCATGAGCTATAACTCATCTTTCTTGGCCATTTTTAGTCATTCTGATTCCTAGCTAAATAATTTTGTGGAGGCCAAAACTCATGATTTCATGAGCTATAACCCACTATTTTTAGCCTTTTTAGTAACTCTGATTCCTTAGCAAATAATTTCGTTGAGATAAAAAATTCACGATTTGATGAATTATAACCCATGATTTTTGGCAATTTTAGTCATTCTGATTCCTTAGCAAATAATTTTGAAGAGTCTAAAACTCATGATGTCATGAGCTACAACCCAAGATTTTTGACCATATTTAGTGATTTTGGCCCATTAAAAAATAATTTCATGCAATCTAAAGTCACGAATTCATGAGCTATAACTCATGATTTTTAGCCATTTTTAGTTTGTCCAAGCTCTCAAGAAATGAATTTGTAGAAGCAAAAATTTTCAATTTCATGAGCTATATAACCCACAATGTTTTGGCAATTTTTGTCATTTTGATTAGTCAGCAAATGATTTCTTAAGCATGAGCTACAACCCAAGATTTTGACAATTTTTAGTCATTTTGGCCCATTAAAAAATAATTTCATGAAGTCTAAATTCATGATTTCATGAGCTATAACTCAGAATTTTTGGTCATTTTTAGTTTGTCCGAGCTCTCAGTAAATAATTTTGCAAATGCCAAAATTTTTCAATTTCATGAGCTATATAACAATTTTTGGTAATTTTTATATTTCTGATTACTTTGCAAATAATTTCGTAGAGGCCAAAGTTAACAATTTCAAGAGTTATAAGCCAGGATTTTTGGACATTTTTAGTTATTCTAATTCCTCAACAAATAATTTCATAGATACCAAAGTTCATGATGTTGTTAATTGTAACCCATGATTTTTTATGTTTTTAGTCATTTTGATTCTTTGGTAAATGATTTTGTACAGGCCAAAATTTATGATGTCATGAACTTGCGTTAAGCTTTCTTCACTTTCAGTTTTGCACCAAATCGTAGCTAATTGCAAATGCGGTAACCACTTTTGAAAGTTGCCCATTAGCTTAGTAGCTGCTAGACCTGTCAAGTTCCGCTCTTCCCACTTGAATTTTCACCACTTTTAATCATTTTGGCCTGTTAAAAAATAATTTCATACAGTCTAAATTTAAGATTTTATGAGCTAGAACACATGATTTTTAGTCATCTTTAGTCGTTCTAACCTTTGGCAAATAAGTTTGCAGAAGCCAAAATTCACGATTTTATGAGCTACAACTCACGATTTTTTGGTCATTTTTAGTCGCTCCGACATTTTGGCAAATAATTTTGCACAGGCTAAAATTCATCATTTCATGAGTTATAACTCATAATTTTTGGCCATTTTTAGTCGTTTTGATCCCTTAGCAAATAATTTTGTGGAGGTCAAAATTCACGATTTCACTATTTAATAATTTTATGAGTAATAACCCATGATTTTTAGCCACTTTTAATCATTCTGATTTATTTGCAAATAATTTTGTGGTGGCCAAAATTTATTATTTCCTAAGCTATAACCAAAGAGTTTTTTCCATTTTTAATCACTTTAGCCATTTAAAAGATAATTTAATGCAAAATAAGTTTATGATTTCTTGAGCTATAACTCAAAAATTTTGATCATTTTAGTTGCTCTGAGCTCTCGAGAAATAATTTTGTGGAGGCTAATATTCATGATTTCATGAGCTATAACTATATAATCCATGATTTTTGGCCATTTTTAGTTGTTCTGATTCCTTGGTTAATAATTTTGTGGAGGCCAAAATTTACGATTTCATGAACTATAACATAATAGTTTTTCCCATTTTAGCCGTTCTGATTCCTTGATAAATAATTTTGTAGAGGCTAAAAATTTTATGTTTTTATGAGCTATAAACCATAATTTTTAGTCATTTTTAATCATTCTAATTCCTTGGTAAATAATTTTATAGATGCCAGAATTAATAATTTTATGAGTTATAACCCAGGATTTTTGGCTACTTTTAGTCATTCTGATTTCTTTGCAAATAATTTTGTGGTGGCCAAAATTTATGACTAAGCTATAACCCAAGATTTTTTACTATTTTTAGTTATTTCAGCCCCTTAAAAAGTAATTTTATGTAAACTAAATTTATGATTTCATGAGCTATAACTCAAAAGTTTTGGTCATTTTAAGCTGCTGTGAGCTCTCGGGAAATAATTTTGTGTATGCTAAAATTCACGATTTAATGAGCTATATATATAACCCATGATTTTTGGCCCTTTGTTGTCATTTTGAATCCACGGCAAATAATTTTGTGGAGGCCAAAATTCACGATTTCATGTGCTACAACCTATGATTTTTAGCCATTTTTAGTCGTTCTGATTCTTTGGCAAATAATTTTGTTAAGGTAAAAATTCACGATTTCATGAACTATAACCTAATATTTTAGCCATTTTAGCCGTTCTGATTCCTTGGCATATAATGTTTAGGAGACTAAAATATTTATGATTTTATGAGCTATAAACCATGATTTTTAGTCATTTTTAATCATTATAATTCCTTAGCAAATAAATTTAGAAATGCCAAAATTAACAATTTTATGAGTAATAATCCATTATTTTTAGTCACTTTTAGTCATCTGATTCCGTTGCAAATAATTTTGTGGTGGCCAAATTTCATGCTGTCATGAGTTATAACTAAAGATTTTTTGCTATTTTTAGTCATTTCATCCCAGTAAAAATTAATATTATGTGGTCTAAATTTATGATTTCATGAGCTATATAACTCAAAATGTTTAGTCATTTTTAGCAGCTCTGAGCTCTTGAGAAATAATTTTGTGGAGGCCAAAATTCATGATTTCAAGAGTTATAACCAATGATTTTTAGCTATTTTTAGTCACTCTGATGCATTCACATATTATTTCATCGAGTCTAAACTCATGATTACTTGAGCTATAACTCATGATTTTTAGTTATTTTTAGTTATTCAGACCTCTTAGCAAATAATTTTGCAGAGGCCTAAAGTCACTATTTCATGAACTATAATCCAAGATTTTTTCTATTTTTAGTCAATTTTATTCGTTGGGTAATAATTTTGTAGGTGTAAAAATTCACGATTTCATGTGCTATAACCCTCTATTTTTGGCCAATTTTAGTCGTTTTGATTCCTTAGCAAATAAATTTGTAAAGACTAAAATTTATGATTTTATGAGATATGACCCGTGACTTCTGGCCATTTTTAGTCATCTAACTCATTTACAAATAATTTCATGGAATCTCAATTCACAATTTCATGAGCTTTAACTCATGATTTTTGGCTATTTAAAGTTATTTTGACCTCTAGGAAAATAATTTTGTAAAGGTTAAAATTCACGATTTTATGAGCCGTAACTCATGATTTTTTGCCATTTTTTGTCATTCTGATTCCATGGCAAATAATTTCATTGTGGCCAATATTCATGATTTTATGAACAATAACCCATGATTTTTAGCTATTTTTTATCATCTTGAATTTTATAGAGGCCATACTTCACGATTTCATGAGCTATAAACCATGATTTTTTGCCATTTTTAGCCCTTCTGATTCGTTGAAAAATAATTTCGTTGAGGCCAAAATCCACGATTTCATGGGCTATAACCCATGATTTTTGACCATTTGGATTCATTAGAAAATTATTTTGTGGAAGCCAAAATTCACAATTTCTTGAATTCTAACCCATAATTTTTACACATTTTTAGTCATTCTGATTCCTTGGTAAATAATTTTGAAGAGAGTAAAATTCATAATTACATGAGCTGTAACCCATGATTTGGTATTTTTAGTGATTATGATTTTTGGCCATTTTAGTCATTTCAGCTCGTTAAAAAATAATTTCATGCAGTCTAGATTCATGGCTTCATGAGCTTTAACACACGATTATTAGTTATTTTTAGTTGTTCCGACCTCTTAGCACAGAGGCCAAAATTCACAATTTCACGAAATATAACCCATGGTTTGTGGTGATTTTTAGTCGTTTTGACCTATTAACAAATAATTTCATGCTGTTAAAATTCATGATTTCATGAGCTATAACTCACAAGTTTTGGTTATATTTAGTTGTTCTAACCTTTTGGCAAATAATTTTGCAAAGGCCAAAATTCATGATTTCATGAGCTGTAACCTATGATTTGTGTCTATTTTTAGTCATTTCGACCCATTAACAAATAATTTCATGCTGTTAAAATTCATTATTTCATGGGCAATAACTCATGATTTTTGGTTATATTTAGTTGTTTCGGCCACTTGCCAAATAATTTTGTGGAGGTCAAAATTCACGATTTAATAAGCTATAACTCATGATTCATGGCCATTTTTAGTCATTTTGACCAATTAACAAATAATTTTATTCTTTTAAAATTTTTGATTTCATGAGGTATAACTCACGTTTTTTGTCATTTTTAGTCGTGCCAACCTCTTAGCAAATAATTTTGCATGGGCCAAAATTCTCGATTTCATGTGCTATAACTCATGATTTTTTGACTTTTTTGTTATTTTGATTTCTTGGCAAATGATTTCATGGAGGCTAAAATTCAGAATTTCATGGGCTATAAGCCATGATTTTAAGACATTTATGGTCATTCAGATTCCTTGCAAATAATTTCGTGGAGGCAAAAATTCGTGGACTCATGAGTTATCACCTTTGATTTTTAGTCATTTGTAGTCATTTCGAGCCATTAACAAATAATTTCATGAAGTCTAAATTCAAATTTCATGACGTATAACTCAAGATTATTTTGGTCATTTTTAATATTTTGAGTTTATGGCAAATAATTTCACAAAGGCCAAAATTCAAGATTTCATGTGCTACAACCCACTATTTTTGGATATTTTTAGCCATTCTGATTTCACGGAAAATAATTCGTAGATGCCAAAATTCATAATTTCATAAGGTATAACCCATGATCTTGGCTATTTTTAGTCATTCTGATTCCTTGGCAAATAATTTTTTAGAGACCAAAATTTATGATTTTATGAACTATAGCTCATTATTTTTTACCATTTTTAGTCATTCTAATTTTTGGTCATTTTAAGTTGTTTCAACCTCCAGGCAACTAATTTCGCAAAGGCCAAAATTCATGATTTCATGAGCTATAACTCATAATTTTTTATCATTTTTAGTAACTCTGATTCCATGGAAAATAATTTCGTAGTAGCCAAAATTCAGAATTTAGCCCTTTTTAATCGTTTTGATTCCTTGGCAAAAACTTTTATGGAGAGCAAAATCCACGATTTCATGGGCTATAACGTATAATTTTTTGATATTTTTAATCATTTTTATTCCTTGGCAAGTAATTTCACACAGAGCAAAATTCATGGTTTGATGAGTTATAATTCATGATTTTTGACCATTTTTAGTCCTTCTGATTCCTTGACAAATAACTTTATGAAAGCCAAAATTTACGATATAATAAGCTATAACTCACAACTTTTGCTATTTCATGAGCTACAACCCATGATTTTTAGCTATTTTTATTCATTCTGATTCTTTAACAAATAATTTCGTGGAGACAAAAAATAATGATTTCATGAGCTATAACCCATGATTTTTAGCCATTATCAGTAATCCTGATTCCTCGGTAAATAATTTCATAGAGGACAAATTTAACAATTTTAACCCAAAACTGCCCACCATTTTTAGTCGTTTTGACCCATTAATGAATAATTTCACGCAGTCTAATTTCATGATTTCATCAGCTATTACTCATGATTTTTGGCTAATTTTAGTCGTTCCCACCTCTTAGGAAATAAATTTGTACAAGCCAAATTTTAGAATTTTTGGTCATCTTTAGTCATTCTGATCTCTTGGCAAATAAGTTTGCACATAATGCCAAAATTCACAATTTCATGAGCTATAACTCACCTTTTTTTGGTCATTTTTAGTCGTTCTGACATTTTGGTAAATAATTTTCCACAGGCCAAAAAAATTTCGAATTCATGGGCTATAACACATGATTTTTAGCCGTTTTCAATCATTCTTATTCCTTGGCAAATAATTTTAAAGATGCCAAAATTAACAATTTTGTGAGTTATAGCTATATTTAGTCATTCTGATTTCTTAGCAAATAATTTTGTGGCGGCCTAAATTCATGATGTCATGAGGTATAACCTAATATTTTTTATTATTTTTAGTCATTTGAGCCCATTAAAAACTAATTTCATGCATTATAAATTATGTGCTATAACTCAAAAATTTTGGTCATTTTTAGCTGCTCTGAGCTCTCGGGAAATAATTTTGTGAAGACTAAAATTCATGATTTCATGAGCTATAACTAGATAACCCACAATTTTTGTTCATTTTCAGTCATTCTGAATCCTTAGCAAATAATTCTGTAGAGGCCAAAATTCACGATTGCGTGAGCTATAACCCATGATTTGTGGCCATTTTTAGTCATTCTAGTTCCTTGGCAAATAATTTTCTAGAGGCCAAAATTCATGAATTCAAGAGCTGTAAGCTATGACTTTTAGCTATTTTTAGTCTTTCTGACACATTCACAAGTAATTTCATCAAGTCTAAATTCACGATTACTTGAGCTATAGCTTATGATTTTTAGTTATTTTTAGTCATTTCGACCTCTTGGCAAATAATTTCGTAGAGGTAGAAAGTCGCTGTTTTATGAGCTATAACCCATGATTTTTACCCATTTTTAGTTATTTTGATTCGTTAGAAAATAATTTTGCAGGGGCAAAAATTCTCAATTTCATGTGCTATAACCCAATAGTTTTGATCAGTTTTAGTCATTCAGAATCCTAGGCAATAATTTTGTGGAGGCCAAAATTCACGATTTCATGAGCTATAACCCATGATTTTTAGCCATTTTTAGTCGCTTCGATCCATTAACCAACAATTTCAAACAGTCTAAATTCATGATTTCATGAGCTATAACTCACGATTTTTTTATTACTAGTTTGCACATGGTTAAATACCATGATTAAGCATTTTTTGGCTTATTTCCTAACTAAAATTTGTTTCGTTCCACTTTAATAGTTTTTGCCCACTTTTGACTCTAAACTTTAACATTGCGATTTTTAAATTTTCATGTTGATAATTGAATTGATAGGAAACAAATATAATCCGAAGCCAATTTAAAATTTTATATTATTTGGATTGACATGAAACCAAAATTTACTTGAGAAAGTACAGTGTTACAAAAGTGAAAAATATTGAAATAGTGTTATACAAGAAAAGTGAATATTTAAAACCAATAAGGCAAGATAATTGATTAAAAGTATGCGAAAATGATACAAAGAGAATATGAAGTTTGTTTCTAGTCATTGATAAACTCCATAAAAAATTATAAATTAAAGATTAATGCTAACTCTAGTATACTTTTATATGATAAAAGCATCCACATAAGCATATAAAATTACTAAAAAAAGTTCATGAAAATCACTTCTAAATATTCCTAATTTCACTCAAAATAATCAAACTATTCTATAAAATATTCAGAAAATGTTGTCTTTTATTCCTTCTGTTTTATTTTTTGATTGAATTGAGATCAATCCTTCTTCACCTTTATCTTTTTTTTGGGTAATTATAGAATAGTGTCTTCATCATCTACATTGATTGTGACATCAAGCTGGAGTTGAATTTTTTGTACTGTTATCTTTTCTAGCCTTGTTAATCTTTCATCATCTCGTTTAACTTCGCAAAGAAGTTGAATATATTTTCGATATTCAACAAAAATGTCTTGAAATACAGACTTTGATTTTTCTCTACAATGTTTATTTCAAATATATGAAATTCTTTGTGTTCCTAATTTATTACTTAAATAAGATTAGGCGTTACCTTTTTTCTCTACAATGAATTCTTCTGATGTGCATCCAATAAAAGTTTCTATTTTGTCAATAATGTTACATTTGCTCTATCCCTATTATTTTCCACAAGAATCTGGACTAAATACTAGCATTTTTTATTGCCAATTTGCCTAAGATTATAATATTAATATTTAATTTCTTTAGTATTTGAATTACAAAGTATGAAATTTATGAATACTTACTAATTTTTCTTGTATCTTACATAGAGAATTCTTCTTTGATTGGGATAAAGTTGTTAAATTATTTTTTAATGGAACTCAGTCGGTGCTTCTTTGATAGATATGCCTTATGTTAATGTCAATTCAAGGATGTTTTCTAAATTTTAGATTTATTTCCTTTCACTTTCCCATTTGAAGTGGAAATAGCTTGATTCTTTTTAAGGATATCTCTGAACATTTTGATAGTTTCTCCATACTTACCCTATAAATATTATTAACATCAAAGATTACTATTTCTAAATTATAATTAATTAATGCTAAGCCATTATATTATAGTCTTTTATTCGTTTTATGGATTTAATCTTCTATCAATTAATGTTACTTATATATTTTTGCTACTCCAACTTCTTAGTAAAATTATAT
>JBAKGM010073381.1:0-13693 GCA_037177215.1 Asparagus racemosus
TGAACTGAAGCTGGTAACTGAGTTTGCTTTGACTCGTGTTGGTGAGTTGTTGTATAACTGACCATCAAACTTTTCGAGAGTCCTCCGAATTCTCTGTTGGCAACTCATTCATTGGTGTCAGTATAGTTTTTATGCTTCATTGGTAGTTATCGAGTTATCCTTAAGAATATTTTTAAAAATATCCTCCAAGAACTTCTCGACAAAATAGAAAATAGTTTAGACTCATGTACCTTGTTAGATTATCCGTGAGGGTTGAATGAATTGGGCTGGATGTAAAGTGACCCTTAATGGGTGATATTTCTGCCGAATAAATCTACGGGGTTCCTCAAGATATGTGGGAGAGAGAAGGAACCAAATAACGGGCTGATTTGGTGATGTTTTGATTTAGCTTTGGTTTGAATTCTGGTTCAGGGTCTGCTTGTAAACACCCCAATGGATGACTTGGTATATGGCTCTCCCCGAGATGATCATCCTCCCAGTGATATATCACCTCAGCTAACAATTCCTAAAGATGTCGAGGTTTGTTCCTCCAAATGGCTTCTCCCTCTTGTTGATTGTAGGACTAGGCATCTTTTGACCAATACAACTACAATTTGGTGAATCTGAGGAATTCGTTTTGCTGCTGGTAGGAAGTCCTCATTCTGCTACTCCTCCAAAATCAGCTACCATGGCAGTTGTTGAGCCAGAAGAACACGTTGTGAGACTGACTGTAGCAGTTGGTGCATCAACAATGGTTATTCCCCCGATAGCCCCGCTAGGCCACGAAGCTATATAGATGGAAGCAGGTATGGGTTATTCAGCTGAGAATGTCTATGTTGGCTTTTAATTCAAGATTTTGAAGTGTCTAACCTGCCCTCTTTTTTTTCTTGCAGGGCTCACCTCAAGACTTCATGACCTGGTGAGAGCGCTGATGTCAGATGATGAGCCAGCTCAGCTCATTATTTGCCTTGAGGTCTGCTCATTTTTTTCCTTCATGAACACGATGATTGACAAGCTTCTTCATAGCGAGCTTTCCCTTCGTCAGTTCAGGCCAGTTCTCGGCCGTAGGATGGCCTTGATACGGGATGTTGGTTATCCAGAGTTAGCACAGGCTATTGCTGATGACCTCGATCATCTGGTGGCCAAGCTTCAGAGATTGTAGGAGCTGCAGGCAGTGGGTGCTTCTTCATATATAGCTACTTGAGTAGAAGCTCATCTGGAGGCATGGCTTCATGTTCGTGCTTTCACTAGGCTTGAGGTCCAGATACATCAAGACCAAGTGGATCAAATTGAGACCGTTGTTGCCGAGACTTCGTCATCTCTGGGCCACCTTCATTCCTATGTTACAGTGAGCGAGGCTAGGATAGCACAGCTTAGGCAGGAGCTCCAGGCGAAGGAAAAGAACTTGAGTGTCTTGGAGCTGACAAGGGCCAACAAAGAGGAGACTCTCACCATCATGTCCGAAAAGCTTGAACTTTCGAAGCAGAAGCTAGTTGAGATTGAGGAGGAAGCTGCGAAGACACTGAGCACCAACGAGGAGTCTTTCAGGGCTGAGTTGTAGGAGGAGCTTCAACGAGCTTACAGCAATGAGTTGTCCTATTTAGAGCAACAAATCTGTTGCCATAAGCTTGATGTTTGAACAACTGCAACATCTTGTCTGCAAGACTCGACTCTTTGTTTGTGATTTCTTATCTCTTTTGAAATAATCAATCACAATCTTCATAGGATTTTTGACAAATCCTCAGCCATCAACGGATTTGATGAGCCTTTACCGATTACCGTTTGAATCGGGCTAGCATGTGGATTATTTAAACCCGTTCCGCACGTAATGTTGTGCTAAAAGAATAAAACGCTCTTAGACTTGGTGTTATGATGTTGAATACATTGACTTTGTTTTCTTTTACAAGTATGAGACTAACTGGCGACGCGTATCGGGCATTGACTTTAGGGTTATTGGCCAACGCCTAGCCATTAATGGATTTGATGTGCCTTTACCGATTACCATTTGAATTGGGCTAGCATGCAGATTATTTAAACCCGTTCTGCACGTAACGTTGTGCTAAAAGAATGAAACTCTTTCGGACTTGGTGCTACAATGTTAAATACGTAGACTTGGTCAATTATCACAGAAATTGACTACTCGGCTGCATGTATTAGACGCAAGCTTATCCCTTATTAGGTTTCGAGATAAAATTTCACAGACTTGAATTCTGGTATCTTCTTCAATCGGTAAAAGACTAAACAGGCAACACATGTTAGGCTTAGGCTTATCCCTACTTAGGATTTGGGATAAAATTCTCCACACGTGTAAGGCGTGGATTATGGTGTTATTAATAACAATCTATCACAATTTTGAATATGTAGGCTTTTATTCTTCTTACCGTTAAGAACTAACTGGCAACGCGTGTTAGGCATAGACTTATCCCTACTTAGACTTCGGGATAAAATTCTCCAGAATCGAACTCTGGTGTCTTCTTCAATCGGTAAAAGACTAAACCGGAATGCGTGTTAGGCGCTGGCTTATCGCTACTTAGGATTCGGAATAAAACTCCCCACACGTGTAAGGCATGAATTTTAGTGTTATTAATAATAACCTACCACAATTTTGAATATGTAGGCTTTTATTCTTTTTACGGTTAAGAACTAACCTGCAACGCGTATTAGGCGTAGACTTATCCCTACTTAGGCTTCAGGATAAAATTCCCCAGAATGAATTCTGGTGTCTTCTTTAATCGATAAAAGACTAAACCAGCAACGTGTGTTAGGCGTTAGCTTATCCCTACTTAGGCTTTGGGATAAAATTCCCCACATGTGTAAGGCATGGATTTTGATGTTATTAATTACAACCTGTCACAATTTTAAATATGTAGGCTTTTATTCTTTTTACGGTGAAGAACTAACTGACAACGGGTGTTAGGCGTAGACTTATCCCTACTTAGGCTTCGGGATAAAATTCCCTTGAATGAATTCTAGTGTCTTCTTTAATCTGTAAAAGACTAAACTGGCAACGCATGTTAGGCGTTGGCTTATCCCTACTTAGGCTTCAGGATAAAATTCCCCTGACTTGGATTCAGGTGTTTTCTTCAATTGGTGAAAGACTAAACCGACAACGCGTGTTAGGCATTGACTTATCCCTACTTAGGATTTGGGATAAAATTCCCCAAGAGGAATCTTAGATTGAAGGATCAGAAAACATTGATGTGGGAAAGGAAGAATTTTATATTCTGTTTTTCGATGCTGGAAAGGAATGATTTTATATCCTATTTCCAGTGCGAAAGAAACTAAAAGTGGAATCTCCACTTCGAGAATCTTAAGAGGTGAAACTAAGAGTGGGATCTCCACTCTAAGAATCGAAAAGATTCAGGCAACCTTCAGTCAGCATAACCTGATTTGAGAACTCTAACTCTGGTGTGTACATTCAGTCGGTGTGACCTGGAAAAGGGATGAAACTAAGAGTGGGATCTCCACTCCGAGAATTGAAAAGATTTAGGCAACCTTCAATTAGCATAACATGATCTGAGAATCCCAGCGTATACCTTCAGTTGGCGTGACCTGGAAGAGGGGTGAAACTGAGAGTGGGGTCCCCACTCTGAGAATCAGAAAGATTTAGATAACTTTCACTTTTATAGGAGTCGCTACCTAATCTAGAAATGATTTTCTCGTTTATCAAGATGAAGTTCCAATTTCAGCCCTGAACCTTGAGGAGGCATAATCGAAGAGGAGAGGGTAGAGCCTTTCTATTTATCACGAAGGGATCTTATACTTGGAGAGGAAGAATTTTATATTCTATCTCTAGTTTTAAGGAAATTTAAGTGGACCTCTAATTCGTGGACAGAATCAAGAGGGGGCTTTGCTGGTGGATTGGAACAGAAATATTTTTTATTGGACTCGCCGTCAATGAGTTTGATTAGTGAGGGAATTTATGGAGGAGAACTGATTTAGGGTTATCCTCAATGGGTAAAATATTTCATGAGGAACTTCCTGTCGAAATGGGTTATCCCAAATATACTAAGGATAATATTTATTTAGGAAATTCCCATTTATCGGCATTAATTGTCTGTCGCTATTTTGAGTGATCAGGTAATACACACTGTTCGAACAGACTGTGTCTATCACGAACGGTCCTTCCCATTTGGGTTTCATTTGGATGGCTTTGGGGTAATGACCCCTACCTCGATCAAGGCTTGGATTTTATCTTTGAGATGGTAGCACGCCTTCGTCGGATGGTGAACCACTCTGCGGAATGCGCAGTACTTCAGATCCGTGACTTTATTCACCTCTTCTTGATTCACCATCAGGGGCAGCTAGATCTTTTTGTTCTCTAGGAGGTATATGAAAATACCAGGAATCTCGTCTTCCTTAAAAGAATAGACTTCGGGGAACCTCGTAGCAGAGGGATTCTGTTGTTGAGGCCTTTGCTACCATTGGGGTTGCGATTGTTACAGCGCTCGCTGCTGCGATTGCTGCTGTTGCTGCGGCTAAAATGTCTGGTTTACATCCACTGTCTTTGCCCGCTCCTTTCCTTTACTGCGCAGGACAAAATTTTGTCTTTGAGTGCCTGCTGTTTGTTGGCCTCTTTCCACCTTCTTCCTCTTGAGGAATCGCTCGGCTTGCTCCCCACGCACCTTTAAATCCTTTCAAGTTTTTGGACGGCACCATCCCCATTGCTTCCAGCACGTCCAATGAAAGGTTGTTGTGGTAGGTCTGGAGAATGAACTCCTCTGTTATCGAATCCCGACAATTCATTACCTTCTTTCGGAACTGCTTGACAAAGTTGTCCACCGTCTTTCCATCCTTCTGCTTTTCATCCAACAATGTCCCGATTGATACCTTGATGTCATTATTGAAGAAATTGGTAAGGAAACTAGACTCTATGCATCCCAGCTGTTAATGCTCCCCGGTTTGAGACGGCGGTACCAATCGAAGGCGGCTCCCCGAAGGTGCTAACGAATGACCGAACCATCAGGAGCTCATTACCGGAAATGACTCCCAGGTGAGACTTGAAGTAGATTAGGTGCTGGGTAGGTGAACCCTTCCCGTCGAATGGCGTGAAGTTAATTAGACTGAACTTCGCTGGATACAGGATTGATTCCCACTCCCTTGGATATGGACATGGTATACCCGTCTTCTTTACCTCTTGACTGGAAATCAAAGAGTTGATCTTACTCTCGAGGTCCTTTATCTTCTCACTCTCGGGGACGACAACGTTGCCGCTAACATTCTCGAGGCTACCCCCTGCGTTCCGTTCGTCAGGGGGATTATCGGTGTTACAGCTTTCAACCCTGTCTGTGTCACTATCTACTTCGTTGATGTTATTGCGACAACTTGATTCACCCTGACGATTCATCAGTGCTTGGACTTGCTGGTCATGCATCTCTCTCATTTGTTGCATAGCTATCTCCATCTCGAATTTGAAATTCTCCTTCTGTTTGGCCATAGCCTCTTCAAGCATTTTGGCCACCTATTCAGCACTGATCATGAGTGCCTCTCAGAGTTGTCCCTCACTGGAAACTGTGTTATCAAAAGCCATTGCGGAGCCAGCGTCTGATACTTCATCATCTTAGGGTAACCCCCTCTACACCTTGTCATAATTAGATCGTCGAATAGTCCCGGTCCACAACCGAGTTATTCGTTGAGATGCACCAGGAAGGGCACGTGACGACGTCCCTCTACCAGTCATATTGATGGTGACTCTTGGCAATTCATCGCCTTGAGACACCGATCTTCTTCTGTGAAAGCGTCTTGACCTGGGCTTCAGCATTTCGATACTAAGTCTATCGAAGACCCTCTCCGGAGCTGCCTTGGTGCAGTTGCATTCTGACAACACCGCCCTGATCAGTTTCGAACATAGACAATATGCATGCTTCTCTGGGGAACTCCTTTTTTGAGATTTTCTCGTACCCCCAGCACGATAGTACAACTCACTGGCCTGAATGCCAAAGCAACCCATCGTGTGTTGGCACGACTTCTCATGTATAACGTCGTCGTCGTCAGATGAAAATATCTCCTTCTGAGGATGGACTGCTTTATCAAAGTTTCCAAAAGTGACTCGTCTCAACGTTCACCTTTGCGGGCTTGAAGTCTCGACGGACTCTTGAACCTTGATTCACAGTCCAATGCGAAGAGTTGCAAGGGTCCCCTTGCCGTGGTGGAGGTGAATGCGACCCCCAGTGCCATGTGTAGTTCGAGGCCTCTTCAATGGGCCCAAGCGTTCCCTGACTGGAGTCTTGCCTCGATCATCATGCAACAGGCCGAGGCGCTCCATGACCGTTGGCTTGCTCCGGAATATGCCTGTGGGATCAGTTGAAGCAAGAACAGGCTTAACCGGAGGTTTGGATGTGGACGCTAGGGGCGGCCTCAGCACCAGGGTTATCTGAGTTGGGGCACTCGTAGACTTTGGCCTTAGTGCTTGGGTGATTTGATGTGGGGCCCCCGCAGACTTTAGCCTCGGCGCCAGGATGATCTGAGTTGGGGCGCCGGACTTTGGCCTCTAGACTTGGCGTATTCTTGGTGGCTTTGTGGCCACCTCTTCCTTCTTCAAATTTTGGGCCTCTTGAACTAGAGCCTATGCATGCGCAAGGAGTGCGTGGCGCTTTCAGATGTGCTCCTCAAGTGTTGAACGGTTTTGCTTGACTCGTACCCATTCATTCATCGACGGCTTGGAGGGGCTGTCAAGCGTCTGAGGCTGAAACCTCTGATTTGTTCTAGATCTTAGATCTGCCTCATAGCAGATTTTACCCGTTGACTGTAAGGCCTTGGCGAATTGACGCGCCATACTTTGGCGCCATCTCTGCCGGGCTCTCTTTGAGAGTGTATGCACGCCTTCGGCGATCATCCCCTATGCCGAGGGAACGAAGTCTGTAGTTCTGGCCACCTTAGGGGCTGGGGAAATGCCGCTACCTGCAACCTTGACAGCAGCGGGGCTAGAATCGTTTTCCTGGGACTCGGAATCCGAGGCCCAACAGATCTTCCTTACAGCGGAGATTCTCTTAGACTTGCGGGGAGAGGAGGATCTGGACGAGGACGAAAGGTACTCCTCGTACTTTTGTTGGTCGAATTCGTATTCGACCTCCTCGTCAACTGGGATCTAGATCCGCGGCTACGGCACGACGATCTCTTCATTGAGACTGTTGGCTCCCACTATGGTCGCCAGCTTGTTCGCGGGGAAAATCGGTCTGACTTTCATTGTAGATGAATCCATTACAGCTTTATGCTTTTACAAATGAATTCAATAACAAAGGTGTCTTTTTATAAGACTTACAATGAAAATCAAGAAAAATTACAACTTTCTTCTGAACAAACGTAGGATCCCGTTTATCGGTGCCCTACTTGCGTAGGATCTTTGTCAGTGCTGGGGTTTATCCATGGACCACCGCGTGATCAGATATGGGTCAAGATCTACGGGATTGAGGGGACTATTTCACGAAAGAAATAGATCGCCTTAAGTGAACGAGATTGACCAAGCAAAAATGTTACTCTTCTCAGGATTAAGATAAAGCTTAGATCCAGAGGGAATCGCTGTAGATCTGATCTAGATCTCCTCCAACTCCTTTGCTTGATGTGTAGGGCTCGCTAAATCTTCAGATTTGCGTCGGGAAGAACTCTGAATGCAAAGATCGTGTGTAAGAAGTCCAGCTCAAAAATTCTAGCCCTTGCAAATGAGACCCCCCTCTCTATTTATAGGAAAAAGAGGGGGGTCTATGGCTCGGCTATTGCCGAGTCACCTCGGCCAAGGCCGGGCCACCTCGGCCAAGGCTAAGCCATGTCGGCCTTGGCTGAGCTGCCTGAGTCAAGGTCGAGCAATCTCATCCTTGGCCGAGCTACCTCGGTCAAGGCCAAGCTGCCTCCATCAAGGCCGAGCTGCCTCGGCCCCCAAGCCACCCTCGTAGCTTCATTTTGGTGTCTTTTTTCGAGCACGATTTATTCGGTCGTGTCGAATCCCGAGTCTGACTATTTGTCTCATCAATTCTGGAGTCTAATCAGTTTAGTTTCATCAATGTTCAAGTCCAGTTGGTGCCTGTCTTGTTGATTTCCTCGGCGTCGTGGCCTTGATTCCCTCGGCGCTTAGGCTTCGCTTCCCGTGGCGCCGTGGCTTTGATTCTCCCAGCGTCTAGGCTTTGAATTTCCCAGCGCCGTGGCTTCACCATTGAGTTCGCGTCTGGTCGACTCACTTTATGCGTTTCATCAACTCACTTCATGTGTTGGTATCATCAACTGTTTGCCGTTGGATCATCGTTGAATTGTCGGATGGCTCGCCACACGCCAACTCCTTGTCACGAATCGGATTCAGAGTCTTATAGGCAATTTTTAACACCTACAGCCATCACACCTGTACTCGTGACTTTGGCGACAACTTCGTCATCTCCTATAACCTTCTTGAGTCCGATGGATGTTCCCAATTTGCTTGGGACATTTGTCGAATAGTTAGAATAGATGATTAGGATGACAGTGGAAGTCGTTAGTACTAGTCGAGGCAATTTTGAGTCTTTCAGGCCGATCCTGCTGAATTATCTGAACAACATTGAGTACTTGGGCGACACTCAGTGCACTAAACGTTGCTCAGAAGGTATTTTACGCCCGGAAGGGGACTTGAAAGCCCTTCAAGACCTAAGCTACATTGACCTTGAAGCATGCATTGAGTCAACATTTGCCAATGTTCGAGCCTAAGCCATGCATCGTTATGAAATCATTCAGCACAACCTAGGCGAAAAGGGAATACAAGTTGCATCCTCGAAGACTCAATGTGATCAATGGCAAGACAAATTGACTTCCATGACCTCTGTTATGTAGGCCACCCGGGAGACCATCGCTCAGCTTCAAGTGGAGTTGGCTCAGCAACAGGCCAAGTTCTCTCGGGAGGAGGCTGATGTGAAGGACCTCACTCGCAAGAGTGTGGAAGCATATAATGAGAGGTCTAGGCTTTAGAGGAGATGCAAAGAGGAGCTATTGCCATTGCACTGGATGAGGAGGGGTTGAGAAGAGAGGCCACGGCAATGGTGCGGGCCACTCATGAGAAGGAGGTTGTTGAAGTCAAATCCCGGCTCGCATCCATCACGCTGAGGGGAGCATCGGCTTAATTTTGTACCCACCCCTAATTTTTTCTTCTTTTTTTGAACATCATACTTTTGTATCATTCTTTAGTAATTCGAATAAAATAATACCATTTTGCTTTTTCATTGTCTCTTTTCTGTGTTTGACACAGTGAAAAACAAATGAGAATGCCAGATGTACATTGTTGACTTAGCCTGACTATATACTTGCGGTTTGAACAAGATTTTGTGGGCTTATCATTCTATTGATGAGAGTTGATAAGTTTATGTTTTGTGATTTGAACAAGGCTTCAGGTTTGTGGTGTGAACAAGGCTCAGGGCTTGTGGTGTGAACAAGGCTTGGGGCTTGTGATGTGAACAAGGCTTAGGGCTTGTGGTGTGAACAAAGCTTAGGGCTTGTGGTGTGAACAAGGTTTAGGGCTTATCATCTCATTTAGCAGGGTTGACAAGCTAATTGTGACTTAAGCGAATTTGGGGACCTATCATCCTATTGAGAAGGATTGATAAGTTGATTGCGATTTAAGCATATTTGAGGACCTATCACCCTATTGAGGAGGATTGATAAGTTGGTCGTGATTTAAACAAATATGAGGACTTATCATCCTATTGAGGAGGATTGATAAGTTGGGTTGCGATTTAAGTGAATTTGAGGACCTACCATCCTATTGAGGAGGATTGATAATTTAGTTGTGATTTAAGAAAATTTGAGGACCTATCATCCTATTGAGGAGGATTGATAAGTTGGTTGCGATTTGAGCAAATTTGAGGACCTATCATCCTATTGAGGAGGATTGATAAGTTGGTTGCGATTTAAGAAAATTTAAGGAACTATCATCCTATTGACCACCTGAAACTTGTTAAGCTGAATTCAGGCTTTATGGGGGTGATAGTTGTCAAGAAGATGACATCAAATAAACCATGTTTTAGGGTTTTTTATCCTCTTATAAGAGTGGTGGGGGTGTCTCACTTGTACCCCGTTAAGGTTTTCAAGAGTTTGACTGACTCTTTGTCAAAGGAGTTTTCAAGTCTAAAAATTGGCTAAGTGTTGGACTCAAAACGTTGACGTGAGCCTTGCAATTCAAATTTGAAACGCTAGGGTGATCCCTGCGTTTGAGAATCAGAATGTGGAGGTGAGCCTCACGTTTGGAGTTTTGAAATGCTAGGGTGATCCCTGCGTTTGAGAATCAGAACGCGGAGGTGAGCCTTGTGTTTGGAGTTTTGAAATGCTAGGGCGATCCCTGCTATTGAGAATTAGACAGCAGAGATGAACCTTGCATTTGAGAATTAGAACGCGAAGGTGAGCCTCGCGTTTGGTGTTCTAAAACACTAGGGCGATCCCTACATTTGAGAATTAGAACGCGGATGTAAGCCTCGCGTTTGGAAGCTGAACCGACTTAAATGCGGTGGTTACATTTTAAATGAGGATTTCCCCTCGATTTTCATATAAATAGACCCCGAAGGTAAAATTAAAAATTACCAAAGGTAAAATCATGAGTTGTTCATCTCCTCTGCAATTTCGAGAGATTTGTGTTTTCAAAAAACTCTTTTCAAGTTTTTCCAAACTTTGATCCTTCAATATTCTTCAATGGCTCCTAAAAGGGTTGTTCGTAAGATCAAGAGAGTTGTTCAAACAACTCTAAGCACCACCCTGGACGAGGCTTCAGGCAGCCACTCTATTTCAGCAGCGTCGCCGCCGTTGCAAACCCCCTTGCATTGAGGTATGCTAGGGTTTTCGAACCTGTTTCAATGAGTTCAAGTTCTTGAAGAACCCAATGTCGAACTATGCATTCTATATTAGAACGCGGAGTTGATATTAGTAATTGAGACACAAGGTTGACCCTTGCATTTCATAGCTGAGACGCGGGGTTAACCCTTGCGTTTCACGCTTGGAACGCAGAGTTGGCCATTGTGTTTCTGTAGTCGGAACGCAGGGTTGATCCTCGCATTTTTTGTTTGGAAACACAGGGTTGGCCATTGCATTTTTGTAGTTGGAACGTAGGGTTGACCTTGCGTTTTATGTTTGGAAATGCAAGGTTGGCCATTGCGTTTCTGTAGTTGGAACGCAGAGTTGACCCTCGCGTTTTATGTTTGGAAATGCAGGGTTGGCCATTACATTTTATTTTGGCCATCTTAGGTTCCCTGGTGATTCATTCCCTTTCTCAGGTTTTTATCTTCTTGTGTTTGCAGTTCTCTATGCTGACAGGCCGCTTTCTTTCGAACATTATTTCAGCCATTCGGGCTGGATGGACTACAACGTAGTTTTTGGTCTTCGTCGAGAGCTTCCAATGACCCAAGATGATTCTTTGGAAAGAGCGATGATGATTCATCGTGTGAAATATTCAACCTTAAGGGCCATCATTACCGATGTAGATCTTGTGGTGCCAGCGGGACATGACCAAATCAAGAAGCCAGAGTTCTTCTTCGGGGATCATATCGAGGCAGACGATGATATGGTCTGCATTGAGGATCCCAAGATGCTAGGCTAAGTTAACGACTGTTTCCTCTCTTTGCTTAACATGCAACAGATGTACCCACTTTCATATTTCCAAAGTATCTCCTGCGGTAGGCGTTTGGACTGCAATCTAGTTGAGGAGAAAAGCAGGGCATCCGTCAGGACTCTATCCTGCCAAACGGTTCATCCTATGGGGCGTAGTTATGAGGTGAAAGGCTTAAGGCCAGGAACGTTTCACCGAATAGACCCTAGTCAAGAAAAGGCCATTCCGGCCAATATTTTTATCCGTCAATTCATTACCGCCCAAGGTGAACTCCCTGCTCAAGAGTTTAGGGCCCCTGGGTGGATATACTCCCTCGACGGGGAATGGTGGGTTCGTATGGTAGATTTTGTTCTTGATGAACTGCGGGCATCACTCATTTTGTCCGGGCTTGAGATTCCGGTGATGGCCACGCGTAGAGGAATCATTCAGAGCTCCTACAACTTCTTTGCCATCTTAGAGAAGTATAATTCCGATACATGCACTTTTTCACACCTGTTGGAGAGCTGGGTTTCACTCTTCATGAGATGTATGCAGTATCAAGTCTACCGTTTGGTGAGCTGTTGTATGAAGAATTTATTTCTAGGACTGACGAGCTTTCCATCTTGTGGATGGTATATCCGGATATTTACGCCACCTTCTGGGAAGTGATGTGTCATTTCCATATATGTGCCTAGCTGACCAGGTTACGATCAGGTGGTGTCAAATAGGTATCTTGGGCAGAGTATTTATTTCAAAATTTGCACAACAAGGATGCAGCAGTGACTCGCCTTCCAGCGAGCTCTCCTGAGGTTATCACGGCCCGCATTAATGCTTCCATAGCCATGAGGTTTGAGAGTTTCCACTGCTAGGCGGAGACTCCTATCTCTGATGCGTCACTGTTAGCTAGATTTTTGATGATCTGGTTGAAACACTGCGTGGTTCCCTCCAAGCCCATCGAGTCCATCTTGGTCGAGATGATATACCCCGCAGTGCTTTTAGCCCACAGGAGGCCAATATGTCTCCTTTTGGTGATGGTGAGTTGCCTGCAGTACAGCTTATGGGAACTGACTTCTGAGTTCTTGAATATAAGAGATTGAAGACTCCCCAGCCGCGCGTACCAGTGTCGTACACTTATTTGATGACCTGGTTTGTTATGCACTGCCTCTCATTAACGACGGGGGTTAGTGGCACAGAAAATTTCTTTGTCCCTTTTGTACAGCGGCTTGAGTCAGCCCAATGGGCACATTCATACATAGTTCTAGCTTGACAAATTTTGTTGAAAGAGGACAAGTATCAAGTTTTTTGCTGTTCTCCTGACTTTGACGGGGTAGAAGAGCAATGTCAGGTGTTCATGAATGTGGCACTTGGGGGCTTCACATCTTTACCAGCGAGTATCTTCCGGTGGCTCATCACCATCACGCCCGGGTACTTGGTCAGTGACTGATGTATCATCGAGCCCTATCTGCCTAGCTATTTTGCCTGGCAATTTGGGTATGACCAACTGTATGTTGGGAACCCTAACCCTAAGCTAGCAATCATCGGGAATTTGTATGAAGGGGCTCGGGCTTAGTATTATTGGACACCCGACAACTCTGATGTAGTGTTCGCTCTGGCTTTTCCCATGCCCAACAATTATACTAATCTCGGGTTTTGCGATTGGTATCACGAAACTTCGCAGATTCTTGAATATGATGTACATACTTCTTGTTTAAGAGACATTATAGAGATGTATGCATCTAGAAAGGATTCAAAATAGACTCGTCTCAAGGGGATTGATGAGTATTTGATTTGTGAACAAGAAGTATTCAGAGCTGGCAAAGTTCACAAGGAGGCCATGGGGGTTGAGGTTCATGAAGAGAAAATGGCTGGGAAGAGGGTTCTCACCACCGAAGAAGCGGCTCGATACGAAAAGAAGGCTCGTTAGCAAATAACAACCAGGTCGCGTTCTCAACATGGGCTGAAGCTTATGCAAGAGGCCATCAGATCTGCCCCCACGACATATACAGGTGAAGAAGAGGGAAAACCATCTGTCGTGTTGACTGACACTTAGAATTTTAGCAACAATCTTGTAACCTTTTTTTTTGTAAATAAAATGATACTTTTGTTCTTTCTTCATTTCTTTTTGTGCATAATATTCTGACTCATAACAGACAACTTGATCGAAAGAGGCTAGAAGTGTGATACTGATGT